>VURO01036124.1:18862-31745 GCA_015108175.1 Pelvicachromis taeniatus
TTTTTTTTCACCCCCCCCCCCCCCCCTTTTTTTTTTTTAATACTTTACTAGGAAAATGGGATTTGTCTGCAGCGATTTATTAAAACATGTACACATGCATGGAAAAACTGAGTTTGTACAATTCTGATGAGCTTCAAAGTTAATATTTGGTATGGCCACCTTTATTATATAACACAGCCTGAATTCTCTTAGGCAGCTTTCTTGCAAATTCTTTAAGTAGTCGTAAGAAATAGTTCTCCAGGCTTCTTGAAAGACATTTAAAGCTCATCTCTGTTTGCTGCATTTTGTTCTGTTCTCTATCAGGCCTCTACTTGTCCAGTTTCCTCAATTTCTTTAAGGACACGCTGCACACCTTGCTTTAAAATGCCAATTCATCAGCTAAAAGCTCTTTGGGAATCACCTTGTTAAAAATACTATTTTATGTTTGTCAAGCTGTGTTGTCTTTGGCATTTTTCACAGATTCAACTAAAGAAATGGGAACAAATTCTGTATTTTTGTGTCAAGCTGCAAGACACAAAGTGCCTAAAGATACAATTTAAAACTGTCTGTCATGTGCAGACACAACTTTGGTTCATCCCATGAGTTTGGTGCCTTTTTATTATTCATGTGTCAAGTGGTTTAAGTGCCTTAAAAATGCTCTAAAAATAATCAGGTAAGAGGACTGCACTGAAAATGGTTAAACAAGAATCCACTTTCCAAAGCGAACATTGGACAGAAAGTCTGGAGAACTATTTCTCAACACTTTAAAAACAAAAAAAATAGAAGAAAATCTGGCTCACGACTCTTGCACTGTAGTTGCTCTTTACTGTAAGCACCATTATAAAATCTTTTTTATTTTTGTAATAATAACAGTGTAAGACCTTAGGGTGTTTCTTGGCATAGATGTCAGTACGCAGACCAAAGTTCTGGCAGTCTGAAGGTTTCTCTCTGCTCTTTTCTGGGAAATACAACATGTGCTGTGAAGCTGACACCTGTGGAAATAAGTAAGAGTTTGTCAGGAAATGTTTCACATGTCAAAAACTGCGTTTTAAACTTGTCTGTGCTGAGAGCTTTGTGCAACAGCAACACGACAAACCTGTAGCGGTTTGTGTTGCAGGGGGGCCAGCCCAGATGGCGTGTCAGCGAGTACGTTGAAGTGAGGGGTGGGTGGAGGTCCCATAGGGAGAGGCCTGCTCTCTGCATCCACTTGGTAGTTAATCAAACCCCACTGCTCCAGAAATGCATGAACCCTGGACACAAACATTTGTTTCATATTAATTCTAATCTGCTGTAGCTGGAACAGCCCCCATAGCTCAAACACATGTAAATACATTAACAAACTCAACATGTGTCAGACACAAATGCTTATCAACTACACAATCATTAACTACACCATATACCACATACTGCTCCTTTCCAGCATTAACAGATTTAATTTACTAACACATTCATACAGATGACCACCTACACACTAAATCTAATTTAGCAGATGCAGCAGACACACACGACAGCAAACACCCACACACACGCAAACGCACAAAGTTATACCTTATGAGTGCGCAAACATCTCCAGTCAGGTTGCGTCTACAAGATGTTGAACTGAGGTATTCCTGCGGGTTCAGCCGGTACGTGTCGATCATGAAGTTACGATATGCCAGGTAGCTGCAAGGTGCAAGGAAAGCTATACTGAGTCATTCTCCATCATCTGTATTAGCAGTAAAGTCTAAACATCAACAGTACTCACATTTCAGGAGTTTTTGACTTGTTCTTTCCATTGAAGAATTCAGGGAGTGCACGTTTCTCTATCGAGTGAATGCTGGACAACATGAACAGGGAGCGTTTAGGTCTTTTGAATAAAATGAAAAGGTTCAGCATACAGGTAATGGAAATACATATTGCTTACCAGTTGTAATTGAACCACGATGTATAGCTCGGTATTATTATGTGATGTGTTTGTTCTGTGATGTTTTCCTCTCCCTCTGATAGGCGTGGGATCTCTCCTCTTCCATCGTCATCTTCCTAAAGAAAGATGAGGAATACACAGAGAAAGATTACTTTTTAAATTCTGGAAACTAAAGAACCCAACATTCCTACAATTACAAACTTTTTAATTGAGAGAAATGACATCAAATTTACCCGTCCTGGGAAATCATCCTCCTGGTCATCTGAGAAAGAGACGGTGGTTACAAGGATGTTAAAAACAAGCAAACAAAAAAAAAAAAACCCCCACACATAAACATAAGAACAGCATTTTAAATATATATATATATTTTAATGTTTCAAGACTTCTCTGTATACGTTTATGATGGCACAAGCATGCCTACCTAGGTCAGCCATGATCCCTCCTTTCACCGGAGTGTTTTCGCTGTCCTTCTTTAGGTTGACTACATAGATCAGATAAGAAAATATTAAACATATTTAAACATTTTAAAGGAAATTTATACATTTTTAATGAGTTTTGGACACTGTCTTCAAGAGTTTCACCATTCTTGGGTAGTATGACCTCCTCCATGTTAGGCACAGGAGTCGGGTCTTCCATGTCCTTGGTCAGGTCCTCTTCTGGCTCTTCGTCCTGTTGTCCACGCCTTCTCCTGTGTGTGAGCACACAAATCAACTGTGAAACCTTTTATAACAAAACAAAACCACAGCCCCTTATTAAAAGAAACACTAATGTCTTACCCTTTCTTTCCTTTCTTCCTGCCTTCAGAGGAGGGAGGAGAGGGGGAGCGCCTTCTCTTTTTGGAGGGTGTGGTCTTTGGATCCTGTAAGAAAGGGTTAAAGGCAGATGGAGAAAAACTAAAAACAGAATAGAGACTATTCTGAAAAAAAAGAAAAGAGCAGAATTTGCAACTTTGTGAAGCTGACAGATGTTTTTCATCTCTAGGAGAAAAACAATGCTAATTGTCTGAAATGGGAAAAGAAGCATGTCTGTTTACAATTCTGAGAACAAAAGAATCACACAAGCAGGATCACACATGCTTTTTGCAGTTGATTAAACTGTTAAAACATATGTGCACATTAATAAAAGGGGAATCCCTTCCTAAGCCTGCAGACCAGTGCCATTTTTACTGCTTCACACAAACCTGGTCGTCTTGGAGGTGAATACGCTGCCGGAGAATGACTGGCACATTCCTTTCATCAACACAGTAGTCTTCCTCATTCATCCATTCGTTGAAAACATCTGTGTCCAGAATCCAACCAGCATGGACCTGGATGACATGCATGCACACCCCCCCAATTGAATATTAATAAATATTAATGAATGATGCATACTTCTATATCTCATCAAGTGTCAAGGAATACTAAATGAATAGGATTCAGTCAGCTGTAAAATTTATGTAAATTGTTTAGACATTATATAAAATCCTCTATTATTTATAGTATGCGTGATTCCTCAATGTCCCCGCTGACAATCACATTATGTCTGACAAAGAAAACTGAAGACAAACATCACTCAGTAACTGCAGCAGTAACTAAATCCTGACAGTGTGACGTATGTGATGCCATACTAACCCCCCAGGGTCTTTCTGGATGTGGCAGCTCCTCAACCTCTCCCTCAACATCACTCGATGACAGCCAACTATCATAACTGTAAGAGACAAGAGACGTTGTCACTTGATGCTGGTCAAGTGTTATGTGGGAGCACTTGTGTGTGTGTGTGCTTGTGTTACCTGTCAGGGTGCATGCCCCAGTGCACCAAAACATGCTTGTCTTTCCGCATGACAGGACGCATCCACTCATCTAAAAACAGATGTGTAGACAAAATGTATTTAAGCTATGTAAGTGGTAGGCATCATAACATCAGCGAACACATATACACATACTAACCTTCCTCTGTAGAGAGAGGGGAGGGGTATATGTGATGACTGGCAAGCGTTCTGTCCTCAGTGACAGTACCCTGCACGGGGGACAAATTGTGAATCGGTAGCACTGAAATCCAACTACTAGTAGTAGTGTAGTGTATACATACATTTAGTCTCACTCTGAGCTACAAATAATCTTCTGCTTATTTGCAGTACTTTACCTGATGTTTAGTGATGATGCCAGTTAGTCTGCCAGCCAGATCCTGATCCAGTCTAGGGTCCAGATATACGACAGGCAATGACATGCAGTTGTTCTGTTGTGACAAATATTCAAATTTGTGAAGAAACAGTCCTTGGTGTGCATGTGTGTGTAGTTGTGTGTGTTGGGATTTGCGGTTTTCACCTGGATCAGTGCTTTTTCAATTGTACCAAACATCTCCACGTTCCTCTCGGTCCTTGATGGATTCTGTAAGTCAAACCTTCGCCTGTGTGAAAATAGGCAGGGAACAAAATTATATTAAGGACAATGGTGAAAACAAATTAGATCTGTTAGGGATCATATTAGGAAACTACCCACCAGCCCTGGTCAAACTTGAACTTGTAAGCAGTGCCAAGAACGTGGCAGAGTCCACCCCCTGGTCGCAAGTCAAGGAAGCAGTGTGCCTGTAAAGAAATCAACAAGGTTTTCTTCTCGGTTTGGGTCATGAACAACTTTCATATTTGTGTGTTGTTGTTGTTTTATCCTCTTCACTATTAAGTGTCACACATGCTTACAGGCAAGTATTTGCTTCCACAGTTTTAAACTCATCAATAAATAATCAGTTCACTACTACCTTAATACTTTAAAAACACTACAAAGTCAAAGTTAGACGCTTACAACGACTTAAAAGTCAATTCTATCAGGTATTTAAAAGTAACTTGTGACGACAATCAGATAGACAGTGAGAGACAGACTCACCGGGAATTTGGTGAGTGCAGGGCTGGTAGCTTGTCGGCCAAATGCATCCTCTTGGAACTGGAGAAGCTGCAGTGTGACTGCAGCCAGGACCTGGCAAGATGGGGCATCCGCCAGCACATACTAACAAACAAAAAGCGTGTTACATTAGATACAAGTAGAATTTTTATTCATCGTGTCACTCAATATCTATTATATACACCAGCTTAGGGCTGTATTTACATGTGATACGACTTCGCTACATCTGCACTTCACTTTTGTATATTTTTCCTTTTGTGCAGGGGTAGTTGACTTAATTTCTCCATATCTAGACAGCCAGTGTGAACACATAACCGTTTGTTTACGCTGTGACCCACTGGGCTTGCTAACAGGGAGGGGGAGCGGCTAGCAACTTGCTTAGCTTCCTGGTCGGCTAACTACCTTTTTGTAGTGCTTCCCGATCCACTGTCGCACCACTTCCAGCTGGGCTAAAGTATCCGGACTCTCCCAAAACCTAGCGGACGGGCTGCTGTCTTTTTTCCGGTGTGCAAATGCGCCAGAGGCGGCTTGGCTTGTCCCGGGAATCCCGAGGTTTGTTCCTCCGGACATTGTGTTCGTTATAAAACGTAATTATTTTTCAAACGAGAGAACAAAACTGGCTAGCGCGCTCGCTAGCGTTTGCGTTCTCTCGCGAGAACGCAAACGCAATTCAGCGTAAAGCTTTTCAAATTAATTAAAATGTAACGGTCATTATTCTTAAAAGTCTTGTGGCTTTATTTGCATGTGTTCTTTCCTGAATTGTTTTATATAGCTGCAAGTTAAATATGATCGTGTTTACAATAGTATACACACGTTTGTTATTAGCCAGGACCTTTATTTTGAAACACAAGGAAGGAACTGCGCAAGACGGGAAAAAAAACTCAAGTAAAGAGAAAGTGTTATTGGTTAGTACAACTTGTAAACATTTAATGCTCCACTAAATATGACTAATTCTGAATGTCATTTGTCGTCAGTTACTCAAAGTTTTATGTTGCAATAACTTCCAACGAGTCACAATTTTCCAGCTGACAGTTTCTGTGTCTGTTACTTCACATTGCAGCGAACTGTGACTTCTGTCATTTTCTGGCAGTTATCTTCCGCTTATTGCATGATTGCAATATCTACACAGAAGCGCAGAGAAACTGCCTGTCGTGTCTTTTAACCATCGTGAGTACCATTATCTTATACATCATCTCACTCCAGGGACTCGTCCTAGGCCCTGAGATGTAATGGGTGTCCATGGTCTGACCACCTTTGTGGAGGGGAACAGACACTTCCTACAAGATGTGAAGTTCAGAGACAGTCGGCTCGTTATCGATGGCTGCAGTCTTTATTTCCGCCTGTACTTTAGCCACAGATTGGATCAGCTGCATGGAGGGGACTACGATGCCTTTGCTTCCCTGCTCACCCAGTTCCTCACTGCACTTGCAACCTGTAACATCCAGCCATATGTGGTTCTGGATGGAGGTAAAGATGCTTTATATAAGGCCGTCAAGTTAGGATGTTTCAAGTATGTACTTTGCTAGACATTTCAAAAAGGGGACAGCTTAATATTATTATTATTATTAATTTTGTAAAAGTTCTCTCCATTGGGTACAACATCATCTAGTGTCTTCAATTTAAGGACTCACATCATTTAGTAAACACTCCTCTTAATTTTAATAGGACATCTTAACTTCATTCGGTCATCTTTGTTACATTGCTTTTTATTGTAATAACGGATCGATCTGAAACTTATTAAATCATTATATCATCTAACTATATTAGATTCTTTTTTTACCCTATACATTTTCACAAATGATTATGTTGCTTATATCTTTAATCTGCACAAACCTAAAGCAAAAAACATTTTTCACAGTATACATTGCTATATCACCTGCAAACATCTGTTTTCCTATGTTTTTAATTATTATTAGGGATGGACCCCACTAACAAGAAGTTTGATACTCTTCGCCAACGCCTGCAGTCCAAGATAAAAGAGGCAGACAACCTCTCCCACGGCCGCAATGGCTCTGTTCTTCCCATTCTTACAAGGGATGTCTTCATTCAGGTCCTCATCCAGAGTGGAGTCCCACTCATCCAGTGTCCAGCTGAGGCTGACTGGGAGATTGCGTGCTTGGCGCAAGAGTGGAAATGCCCAGTGCTGACAAATGACAGTGACTTTTATATCTTTGACCTTCCAGGTGTGGGTAGTTTCTGCACTTTAACACAGATCCAAAGTAGCCTTTTGGTGGTAACGGTATTTTGTAGTATGTATTTTCTCATGTGGTATCTATCTCAATTGTTTTCTGATCTTAGGAGGTTATCTGCCATTCAGTTTTTTCCAGTGGACCAACCTTAACGGTAAAGCCTCACAACGCTACATCTCAGCTCGCCGCTACACCACTGCCGGCCTGTGTCGCTTGTTTGGGGGTATGAACCCCGATTTGCTCCCTTTATGTGCTGTTCTGAGTGGAAATGACTACGGAACTCCAAAAGATACTGAAACCCTTCTTTCTCTGTTAGATGCGAGTCTGTTAAGGAGAGGTGGCGGCAGGGGTAAAGGTAGATCACCCCCTTCTCGTATTGAAGGCCTCCTTCTTTGGCTGTCCTCTTTTAAAACTGTAGCTGAGGCCTTAGAAGAAGTGAGCAGCCTAATGGGGGAGGAAGGCTGTAAGGGCAAACGTGGACAGAAGGGTGGTCTTGCATCCAGGTTACTGGTGTGTATGCAGGAGTACCATATCAAGGCTCCGAGCTCTGTGGCTCGCTGGTTTTCTGGAGGCAAGGCAGTTCTGGGAGGGCAGACCTCCGGGCTGGCACAGCTGCCGGAGTGCCTGTCGACAGCAGCACTTCAGGGTCGGCTCCCTCCCTTGGTGCTTGATGCTTTGGTGATGCGCAGGGTCCTTCTCATCCCGCAGGTGGAGAACAGCAAGCTAGCTAGCAGCCACTGTAGTTCTACAGCCATTCGGCAGGCTGTGTACGGGATATTACTGCACAGATCTCAGGGTAATGTAACTGAAGGAAGAGTTGGAGGCATACAGCAAATGAAGGGTCCAGGAGGTGAAATACAAGATATGAGGATGCAAGAAAACAGACAGGGAATGAGAGGTGGGAGAGGGCAAGGAGGAAGGGGGTGTGGAGGCAGGGGTCAGAGCTTAAATGCAGCATTTAGCAAGGAGCAAGCAGCTGGCTCATCAACAGTCCAGACTCAGTCTGCTCCCATTTCTGTGGAAGAGTATGATCGTTTGGACCTGAACTTAAGGAAGAACGAAGTGGAGGCGGTTCCACTCAGAAACCATGTACATCTGGATAGCGTTAGTCAGGTGAACATTTTTCAGAATCAGTATTTTTTAGCATCTGTCTGGAAGTAGAAGTTTTCCACATGATCTGACTGTATTTCCCAACACTATTGCTTCTTTTTTTTTTCCCAGGCTCCTGCGCCAGTCCGACTTGGTGCCCTGTTGCAAGTCTTGGGTGTGAAGCAGTCAGCCTTAGCTTCCGTTCCTCTCCACCTGCAGCTGGCTGTAGCTGTGACAGGATTCTGGTTTCGAGAGGCCACACCGACACCCTCACAGCCCCAGGTGCAAGCTTTGGTCCTAGGCATGGTTTATGGAGAGCTCTTCTTGAACGCCCAGCCTGGAGCTATCCACTACCAACACACTGGTTCGTTGGATTTTTTCTGTCCTGGTTTCTTCGAGATGGTTAAAAAGACTAATATGCCTTAGTAACAAGGCAAACTGTGATTTTGTGTTTTGTTTTCATCACCTAAAAGCTTTTATCTGCTTTCAAACACTGCAGTCCCACAGCCAAACTGGCCCCTGGAGCATAAAGTGTGTGCAGGACTGGATCGACAACGTGTGAGACCGGGAGAGAGACGGGGTGTGGATATTGGAATGGCACACAGTTTCAGCCAATGGCAGGCCTGCCTTTGGAGTGCACTTTGTCTAAATCAGCTACTGCTGCTTCCGCTGCCAGAACCTCATCTGTCATGGTAGGGACTGTATGTTGCAGTGCAACCAAAAAATAGGAGCTGTTATCTCTAGATATTTTCTAGACATCTCTAGATTTACATATAGAAAGCTTTAGTTACATTTGAAGTGAGTTTGAGGTTTTTCTGCCAACCTTACACAAGGTTGGGTAGAGTGATTATAATTATATGTGATATCTGCCCAGAGTTATACCATGATGGAAAAGAGTATTTTTTTTAAGAGTACATTTTTTGCATCTTTGTTGCCTTGTTCTCACTCCCTGTGTCTCTCAGGTTGTTCAGTGGTACACTGGTGCACGGCCTCGTCAGGTATCTGAAGGGAGGCCGAGATGCTGAGTCTCTGCTGCCAGGGGGATCTTTGTCTGCGCAGCTCTACTCCTCCCTGCTGAATGCTGTGAGGAACTGCAGTTCCAAAGCCACTCACTCATCTTCAGATTCAGGGAGGAGGGGGAGAGGCAGAGGGCGGGGAGG
This sequence comes from Pelvicachromis taeniatus, assembly GCA_015108175.1. Taxonomy (NCBI): domain Eukaryota; kingdom Metazoa; phylum Chordata; class Actinopteri; order Cichliformes; family Cichlidae; genus Pelvicachromis; species Pelvicachromis taeniatus. Next base: position 28,056 of record VURO01036124.1, read on the forward strand.
GAGAGGCAGAGGGTGGGGAGGAAGAGGGAGAGGTGGAAGAGGAGCTCAGGGAGGGGGGAGAAATGCTAATGAGATAAACAACCGGTTTGCTCTCCTTATGAGCGAGGAAGAGTGTGATGATGAGGATTATTGATAGGGAGACAGAGAAAAATTAACAGATGGATAAAAAAACACTTGCTAGGGGGCCAAATGAAGGAAGGCCTGTCAGTGGTTTACAACAGTTGCTCAGAGAAAAATGACAACTCTTAATGTTTACCACTGTGTATGTTGCACTAATTTAACTTCCTTCAGCCATAATGTTTAATCATGCATTGCCATCTCAAGTAATGTGTGCAAGGACGTATGTTCATATCAGAACATCCGTTTCTCCACAAATTACACCATTTTAGTGTTTATCATTACATGAGCTTTTATCAAAGTAATCTTACTCATTAATACACTTGTTTTCAGCTTCCTAGTTTTATTTACATATTCCAGCACAACATATAAACAGTCAAAGAGATCCTAGTTTTTGTCAGTAACATGAGCAGAAAGTTGTATGGCAGCTAATAAAAAAGTCAGGAGCAATTTATAAAATCTTGAATTTTCTTAATTTCATTGCAGCTGTCTTATGATTCATAAACTCTGTGCTCTTATATTTTTAATCATATTTGTATTTGTAAACTTGTTTTTAAACCATCACATTGAGCTATGTGTTTTAAGTGTTTTAATTCTAACTGTTTATAGCTAAGAATAAAATGTTAATGCTTTCTTTTTAAAGGCACAACAAAAAGCTACCAAACAGTAAGACGCAACACTGTTAAATCCGCATACAACCAAGAGTTAAACGCTTACAGATGCTGTATCTACATTATGACACAATAATATTTTAAAGCCTATAAAAAACAAATATGCAGTGTTTTGTATAAGGACCAAATAAAATAAAATATAAACCCAGCCAGTATTTGACCGTTTTTTCTTTCACAATCTGATTTACACGCATTAAATTCAAAATAGCAACAAAAAATAATAAAAAAAATTTTAAACGACATCATAACAAGGAAATTACATGTCAATATACAATATGAAATGGTTACACAGCAGTGCAGTGGTTAGCTCTGTCCCTCACAGCAAGACGGCCCTGGGTTTGAATCGACAGGACCTTTCTGTACAGTAATAAAGTAATAAAAACACAAGCAAACAGAGTAAACCACATAAACTAAGAAGAACATTAAAAAGCATAATAACGTTTGTTTTCCCGCTGGCACTTGAAAATTTGTATAAGTACCAAAATACTATTTTCTGGGCACCGGAAAAGAAAAAAGTAAATTACAATTACGTCCATAATTTGTTGAATAAAGACACAATTTATGTACCTTTGCTTCTGCACACCACTACCACCACATAAATCAAAAAATCAAGATGTGACTGACGTTCAAGCATTCAGGTTTAATTCAAGGGGTTTAACAAAAGGTTTGCATTAACTGTTTTGGTCCTGCGGGTTCAAAAGTAATTGGACAATTGACTATCAAAGAGTTTCATCACTAGATGAGCCCTGCTCCATTTCAATTTCATAACATGATGCAGTCATTATATCTGAAGTTGATTCAAAGTCTCAAGTTTGTATTTTATAACTCTTCACAGTTTTGTTTTGTTTTTTACATAATGAAGCCTAAAGAGATGTTTATACTAGTGAAGGAGGCAGAAACACCAAAATAAACCTATCAGGGAAATGGCAGAAACTTCTTTTTAAAAAGAAGGAATGCACCAAAGGGCCAAAAAGACCACAAAAGACAACTAACAAGTTAACAATGACAGAATTATTTCTGTGGCTAACAAAAACTCCTTCAGAAAATCTAAACAGGTCGAGAAAACAGTGCTAAAAACAGCTAAAGAACCTGGACAGGTCTAAAAAAATCTTTGGACAGATGACACCAAAATGAATTCATACTAGAATGATGGGAAGAGAAAACTACGGAGAAGGAGAGAAGCAGCTCATGATATGAACCGTACCACATCATCTGTCAAAGACGATGGAGGCAATGTTTGTATGGGCGTATATGGTACAGTACATACTTTTAGGGGGCTACAATGTGCAGTCAAAGAAACAAATACATGAGACAGATGGACTCCGAGTTTGACATTAATTACTTTGGAGCCTCTGGAAATGGCGGCCTATGTATGAAAATGTAAACCCCTCTGAATTATAACTGCCACTCTGATCGTCCTGATTGTCTGACTCAAAATCTACTGGAGTTTTGTACAAAAGCACAGTTACAGTCTGTCAACGAATTACTGGATCCAACTGTATACATCCATGCAACATCAAACAAAAATTAGCTTACATAAACCAAAGTATTTGAGCTATATTTACATTTAAATTAAACATTCAAAGAAGAAAGAAGCAACATTTCTCTCACACAGAACACAGATCCTGTCTGGTTAACGAAATACAAACAAAAACTACCCACAGCTCATTCATGTCCTGCTGCTCACTCACTGAGCAGTAGGTAGAGAGAGATAGGTCAACAGTGTAAAAGCAGTATTGTCCGTAGAGTTATTGGCAGGCACTTTAACTGGCCTTCAGATGAATATATAAATCCCAAAATTTAAATCCTACTACCTATTCAGGGAATCGATAGCTGAAACTAGTGTCCAGCCCAAAGAATTAGGACATAAAATTTTGGAGTGGACAAAAGGAAACTGCCTACTTCTCTGGTTAAAGAACATAACCACTTTAACCAGTTTTGTTAACTGGGCTTGTAAAGAACATAACCACTTTACTGCCTAACCCTTACTATGAGCTCCTTTCTGAAAAACAAGCCCACAGAAATCAGTTCACTGGCTGTCAGAACTGTTGACAAGCATCACAACTCAACATACAAGTACACTTAAACTACCTCTACTGCTATGAGGATGATGAGGCTGAGGAAGATGAAGAGGCAGTGGCTCCAGCATGTGGTTGAGAGTCTATGAGGTCCATGTCTTCGTCTTCGTTGACTCCGCAGGTGTCGACCACACAGATCAGGCAGCTTGTGACGGGAAACGCTCGCACCTTGTTGCAAGTCACCCACCTAAGTGAAGAAGTATTTTGATTCAGCGTTTAAATAAGTTATTACTTACTTGTATAGATTTACAGCCTGGGTTCCCCAGATTTGTGAGGAAATGCAACTGAAATGGTTTGACAGCATAATATGATTATTAGCTAATGTGCTATTACACCTATTAGCGCTATAAACCCAGCTACAGTAACCACCAAAAACAATGAAGGAATTAAAGAATAAAAGAGCCAGACCTGAAAATCAATGAAAATGAAAAGAAGGTGGTCATGCACTGTTCACATACTACTGACAAAAGACTTCAGCGGTATGTATTTATCAAATTGTATGATTTGGATAGTATTCGTTAATACCCCAACCTGTCAGTGTCAGTATGGTATTCGAGGGCGTGTCCAAGCCGTCCCACTCCTTGGAATCCTGCCAGCACATAGATGACATCACCAACTGCCGCACACTTCACAGTTACACCTCGCCAAGGCATAGGTGAAGCGCCACGCCACTCGTTAGTTGCAATATCATAGTATTCAACAGAGTCCAGTCCACCTAGAAACACACACCACACAGTCATGCATATAATGGTATATTAGGGCCACTGAAGGTAGGAAAAAAATGAGGGGGGGGGGGGGGGGCCGGGGGGGGGGTGAGAAAGAAA
>VURO01036124.1:31765-43026 GCA_015108175.1 Pelvicachromis taeniatus
ATTTAGGAGGGGGGGGGGGGGGGGGGAAAAGAGAGAGGGGGGGGGGGGGGGGGGGGGCACATGGGTGGTATGAATGAGAAAAAAAGAGGGTCTGTGAATTACCTATTGCTCCCTGCCCTCCAACAGCATATATCCTATTGTTTACAACCACCAGTCCGTGGTTCTTCCTGGCCTCTCTCATTCCACATAACTCCCTCCATCTGTGAAAGGTAAAAGTTGAGTGGAGCAGGCCAATGGCACTTTAAACAGATACGTTTAGAAAAGTTGTATGTTATATGTTTGTGTGACTCACTGTTGCGTGCTGGGGTCGTAGACCTCACAGTTGTTGAGGACTCTGCCAGAGACATTGTTCCCCACCGTTCCTCCACAAACATAAATGAGCCCGTTGGCCTCCACGGATCCATGGCTGCAGCGGGCCATCAGCATGCTAGCTTTGATCTGCCATGACTCTGTCCTGGTGTCGTAGCATTCAAAAAGGTCCAGGGCTGAGCTGCCTGTAGACACGGTTCACCCGTGAAGAAAGTATTATGTATGCTTTAACAAGACCTCTTTGCTATTTAAATGTTCCTAATTTTTTTTTTTTTTTTAAGAGAATTTAATAATAATGGCACAAACCAGCTTACTTTTCACATCCTATGTCTGCATCTCTTTGGGTAGTTGCACAAAATCCCTCATTTTTAAATCTTTCCTCCCCTCACTTCATGCTTACCTACTTCAGATCCCCCAGATGTATAGATCTTTCCCTGGGCAGCGCAGGCAGCCAGACTGTCTCGAGGTGTGGGTGGGCCCAGCTTGGAGTACCAGCTGTCCTTCAGGACGTTGTAGCAGTCCATGCGCTTGATGGGAAAGAGCTGTGAGCCACCCAAAATGTAAACCACGTTGTCCCAGAAGATGGCTGTGGCGTCACGGCGCTTTTCAAAGGGGCAGCGGATGTCGGTCCAGCTAGAGTCCTGTACGAAAAATCATAGTGAACACTCACAAATATGATTTCAACAGACCTGACTACACTCAAGTTTCATACAGTGTTTTGTGAACCAAAGAATGGATTAGGTGTCTGTAAAATTAAAAACCTTTATTTAAAAAACAAAAACAAAAAAAACAATCTTATCTTTAGCTTATTAATTATACTGTAATACTCAAGAGCACATATCTGCACTACCTTTAATTGTTCTTTGGTGTGATTGCCCCTGTGACTATAACTCATTAGCATTTGCAGCGTGGTACCTTCGGGTTAAAGTAGCGGCAGGACTGAGGCTGTGAGCCACCAAACAGAGCGATGCGGTAGTCGTGCTTCTTGCGTCGCGGCCGACTGCTCTCTCCCAGGTCTTCACGGTCTTCCAGGGAGAGCAGGTGGTAACGCATCCCACCTTGGAGAAACGCATTGGTTATTTTGTTTTGTGTGTGTGCTCAAGTGAAGCGAGGAGCCCTTTGAAAATACCCATGTTATAGATCCATCTTTTGCTATCATAATAATGTATGACGCAGATCATTTAGAGTAAGAGTCAGCACTTCTACAACTCCAGTGCATACACAGCATTATCAAGTCTTCCAAGTATTATTATTATTATTATTCACATTTTATTGAATGTGAATTTATTTTCCACGATTAATCAAAATAATAATCAATAATCTACAGTGACAACGTAGAAGGAAAGAGTTACTAACTTTCCCATTTACTAAAGTATTCAGATCCTCTATTATGAGCTCTGTTTACAGTTTAACTCTTCCTGCTCACCGATGACCATCTTGAGGCACTGTGGATTGTCCTGGATGAGGGGCTCGGCCTGGACAGTCTTGGAGAGGAATGTTTTTGAAACCAGTGGAAAGCGAACGCACCCCAACACCTCCACCATGTACTGCTTTCTGTTACACACGTCATACTTCAGCCAGCGCACTGCGGCGTCATAAATCTGAGCACAAACGCAACAGCAGAATGTGTTCACAAAGCTTTCGTGACGTTTTCTTTGGCACAAATATAATTGAAGGATGTATACAGGCGTACCTGGGCCTCAGCACGGACGGTGAGTTTGTCCTGGTGCAGCAGATGTGTGAGCTGCGCAACATCCAGTTGCAGGAATTCATCCAATTTATAGACTTCAGTGAAGTGAATCTGGAAAAAATCATCTGCAGCCACTTTCAGCTCTGGACAGTCCATGCAGTCTGCAAGGGCTGAAATACCTACAGGAGGACAGAACAAGAGTAAGTAAATATCAGGTGTTACACAAGTGGAAGGTCTATATTTGTATTTGTGCCCTCACCTAGGCAGTTTGTTGCATCAATCTGTCCTTTAAGAAACTCCACACACATCCTCTTCACAGGTTCAATCTGATACTGGTTGGCTGCATCCAGCAATGACTGGACATTACTGCTGTTCACAGAGATTCTGACACACACACAAACAAAAAACAAACATGTCTCTCTCAATAAGAAATGCTTTTGTTTGTTTTAACGTGCCATAATTAATTTGATACACAATTCTTACCTTGCAGTGTAGATAAATTCAATCAGCAGCTCAATGATCTCAGGCTCAGCACTCCTGAGCTCCACCTCATGAGACATTGACTCCATCATTCTGGCTAGAAATAAGGAAAATATAACAGACACAAATATAACAAGTGTACTAGCACTACATGACAACATCACTGTCAGTGTGGCAAGATGGGAAGCAGTAAAAAATAGATTATGCATAAACATATATCGTAATCGTGATAGCAGTGGTAATAAATGTTCAGCTTTTGTGCCATCTTTATTGAGAAAAGAGCAATCAATGTAATTTACTTATACAGGACAGTAAAATATTCAGGCTTTCTGCAGTGAGGACATAGCCTTTGGGGTGTGGAGATGCAATACATGCTCTCCTGGCATCTACTTTTACATATAAATTTCTTTCCTTTAGCTCATTCAACTTTTAAAAGCCAAAAACAGGAATCTACAATTCTGATTATTTATGCAACATATATATGCATCTACTATCACAATATAATAAGAAATCACACTCTTGCTCCCTCAACCTGCAGCCATTGGTTCACAAGGGACGGAGTGTGTTTGCGTATGTGGGTTTGTGTTTGTCAGACTTACTGGTGAACATGAGGCCAAAGAAGTGGCTGGCAGCAGCAAGCACCACTCGGTGGGCAAGGAAGTGTTTTCCCTGAACCACCAGGGTCACATCACAGAGCGTACCCTGCAAATCACACACAGTAATCAGGTCTCAGAACAGAGCAAAAGCCCAATGTAAAGACCTGTTAGAGATATTCAGTCTGGTACTTTTGTTTTGTGTTTCCTCTCGCTCTACCACACACACTCACACCTGTTTTCTCATGTTGTTCATGACTCCCATGATGCTGGACAGTTGCCTGTACTCCTCTTTGGTGGCACACTTTCTCTCACCCTTCTTTTTTGAGCTTGTCGCCTTCTCTGGAGAAGCCATCCCCGTCATGTCAGTCTGACTAGTTGAAGGAAAACAACGGAAAAAATAATGGATTTTGGCACTACGCTAACTGTACGACCACAGCGTACAGCTGTAGTCTCTTTGTTGTCGCTTAGCTGCAGGCAGTTTGCCTGCAAACCGCCAGCAGCTTGTTGTGAATGTATGAATTTAGAGGCCGACAACTTCACGGCGGCTTCGACGTAAGGATAAATGAATTTGTCTGCTAGGGGTTCAAAACAAAATAGCGCAACGTGTTAGCTTAGTTGTTCACTCATGTAGCTTGAACTCAATTTTTTCTGGTTGTGATGATGCTCTTCTTCTGCTTTTTCTTTTTCCTTAGTCTTCTTCTTCTTCTGTGGTCTGCACAGCGGTGACTCGGTGATGGCATAATGCTGTCCCCTGTAGCCTGGACAAAAATATTACAACTCTGAGACCAAAAAGAGTTGTGAAATAATTACAGCAGCTCTTTTGGTTTTACGTAAGCAGCAGGTGTGAATGAAACATGAAAGTTTGTTTCCGGGAGCTTTACACTATATTCCCTAGGATGCAGCTAATTTTCACCAGGCGGGAATAACATGTTTTACAGGGTCTCTGGGTAACTGTAGCAAAGGCGGTTTCTTACAGTCATTGGTGTCTCCAGAATAGGTGGGACGAAGCGAATATAGGTTATAACAGGTTATGAACTATTTAGAATACATTTTTTTCTTAGTTTGTTTGTTTTACTGCACTAGTTATTGCTCTGGTTGGACTTTAGCCTGCACCTTAATGTTCAAGGCCTTCTCGTCCTCGAGCTCTCCCGAAAAATATGATAAATTGTATATCCGGATAGTGGATTAAGGATATTTTTTTTTTATAACTGTATATTTCTGCGAACTTTGTTATTCAGAACAAAACGGTAGTTTGTATTTCTCGGACAGGCATATCCGACCGAACTGTAATACAGCTTTGCATACCGCGCTGTGACAGCTCACCTGTCGTTGCACCTGTCTTATTTGTACAGTAATGTGGACGGGGAAAAAAGCAGGAAGCTTTTCTTTCCTCGACTCTCATGACGCTGACGTCACGGGGAATGCGGACTACAATTGCCTTGTTAGAAATAAGTGACCTGAAAACAAACTGAGACACCACAGAGCTGCAGAAAATGCTCCGTTTATGCTGTTGCTGCTTCTCTGGCGAAAACTCCAACAACAATGAGGTATGTGTTTATGCGCTGCACTGGGTTTCATGCTGTCTTTATAAGAGCGTAAAGTGGCTTCCTTAGAGTTTAGCAAGGAAACTAAACAGCTTCGCTTCGCTAATTGCTCCGTTTGTCCATTGCAAATAAATGATGGGATCCTCATAACTGCTGTAATGGTAGGATTACAGGGTCTCCACCTAATTAAGCAACTATTGTTGGGGATTTGAAACAAATATTGAAGCTGAGTTTGTGCTCACGTTATTGTACTGGTCCACGTGATCACACATGCCTAATAATAAAAGAAAAAACACAATGTAAATGAAACCAACTTTCGCTGTTTCAGAGACGGCCTCTCCTGGATACCAGAGACTCTGAAGTAAACAGTGCTGAATCTGCCAGGCTGAGCAGTTCACCAGCACATAGCGGCAAGTCATCTCCGTCTTTTTTTAATGCCTATAAAAATGAGAGATTAATATGATTTTTTTCTTGCTGCGTTACTCGTTTTTACTGCGTTTTTTTTTCTTTCTCTCTGCTCAGATGCACAGGCGATGAGACGGATTGGACGGCTGGTGATGAGGCGAGTGTGCGTGCCAAAGCTTGATCAGAGGTTTTTGGAGATGGCTGAGACCTTCAACAAGCAGCAGGAAGGCTATGAGGCTATGGTGCAGCATATAAGAAACCTCCAACAGAGCTGTGACTGTGCCCACGATGACACCCTCGTTTTTGCTCAGTGTTTGGGGAAGATCAGAGAGGAACAGGGTGAGTGACATGATACTTTTTAACACAAGCTAGATAGCTGATGCCTCACCCCCTCCCCCAATTTAAAAAAAAAAAAAACTCATGTACTTCCAGAATCCACATACCGAGTCTCGCTTAAGATGAAGGGCTACAACTTCTTCCTCAGTGCAGTTCCTGTGTGGTCTGAGGGCGCAGGTGAGGAGAAACCGCTGCCTCCACATCTGCAGAGTGCTCAGAATGAACTGAAGGGTGCTTCTGACAGCGCCAGGATCACCATTTCAAAGGGGACCACCCTTCAAGAGCTCATCAGCTGGTTGCTCCGTAGCCAAGATAAAATGGCTGAGAAAGTGAAGAAGGCAGCAGAAACTTACCAAGAGCAAGGAAGACTGAGTGATAATCTGGAGGAGAACATGAGGCAAGTGAGGAGGGCCAAAGAGTTGTCTCAAGGATACAGACAACAGGCCGCGGCAGTTCTCACTGAGGCTGCACAGATAGCAGGGGTTCATCTGTAGTGCACACACCTTTGTAAAAGTTTTGTTTTTATCGACCACAGTGCAGAATACGTACAGCATTTCCACGAGTTATACTTTTCAGGTGGCTTGTAACAACTAAAATGCTACAAAAGTTGTCCGTCTTGTTTTCATTCTTGGAAAACAAATGGATAGTCTTATGAGGATACTTGTCCGCCAAATACACCTTGACTAATTTCCATAAATATTCCTACCAATCACATCAAGACTGTCATATCGCCTTTTGTTATTTGATTAGAAAAGAAACTTATTCTAACACTTTAAATAGGCCTTCATGTTTGCATAGAGAACATAAAGGGTTGTTTTTTGTTTTCTTATTTTCTGTCATATGTATTGTTAGAGTGGTAGATACTTAACCTGGCTTAAGGTCCTAACAATGAACTCTGCATGTATATAACTATGTAAAAATAATGTATTCATTATTATCAGGATGTCCTAAAAACTCCCTGAAAAGCCTTTAGTTAATCCAAAATGCTGCAGCAAGAGTCCTGAGAGGGACTGGAAAGAGAGAGCATATTTCTCCTATATTGGCTTCCCTTCATTGGCTCCCTGTTAATTCCAGAATTTAATTTAAAATCCTGCTCCTCACATACAAGGTCTTAAACAATCAGGCCCCATTTTATCTTAATGACCTTGTAGTACCATATCACCCCATTAGAGCACTTCGCTCTCACACTGCTGGCTTACTTGTTGTTCCTAGAGTATTTAAAAGTAGAATGGGAGGGAGAGCCTTCAGTTTTCAGGCCCCTCTTCTATGGAACCAGCTTCCAGTTTGGATTCAGGAGACAGACTGTACTTTTAAGATTAGGCTTAAAACTTTCCTTTTTGCTAAAGAATATAGGTAGGGCTGGATCAGGTGACCCTGAATCCTCCCTTAGTTATGCTGCGATAGGTTCAGACTGCTGGGGGACTCCCTTGAGTTTTTCCTTTTTCCCTTTCAGCCACCTCTCTCATTCACCATGTGTTAATAGATCTCCCTGCATTCAACCATACTTGTTATTAATCTCTGGCTCTCTAACACAGCATGTCTTTTTTCCTGTCTTCCTTCTTTCACCCCAACTGGTCGCAGCAGATGGCCGCCCCTCCCTGAGCCTGGTTCTGCCGGAGGTTTCTTCTGTTAACAGGGAGTTTTTCCTTCCCACTGTCGCCAAATAGGGGGTCATATGATTGTTGGGGTTTTCACAGTTTTCACAAGGCTGAAAATCTGAATGCACAGTATGAAAAGCACAGTCCTGTCATGGAAATCACTACAGCTCAGAAACACTTCCAGAGGTCATTGTCTGCGAACATGCTTTGTTGTGTTATTCACAAATTCAAGTTAAAGGTGTATCATGCAAAGAAGAAGCCACATGTGAACATAATCAAAAAGACTGCTGTCTTCTCTGGGGCACTTAACCTGAGGCAATGTGGTCAGATAAATCAAATCAAAAACAAGGAAGTCCAATCCTCTGGACTAAAAAGAGATTTGACCGTTGTTACCAGTGCTCATTTCAAAAGTCTGCATCTCTGGTGGTATGGGGATGTGGAACTGGCAACTTGTGGAGTTGAAAATGAGCACAGTAGCTCCCCTTCGTTCCTGAATACGTGTAATTTCACTAGCTAACATTAGGGGGCAATGCCGCTTCACTTTTAACTAACAGCCGCTTATCTTTTCATACTCATCAGATTTTTAGAAATAGCACCGCAGTGACAAAGCTTGTCTGAACTCCAGAATTCAGTTTATAAACGTGCCACTACGTGTGTGTGTGTGTGTGTGTGTGTGTGTGTGTGTGTGTGTGTGTGTGTGTGTGTGTGTGTGTGTGTGTGTGTGTTTACCAGAATAGGTTCACTGATTTCTGCGAAGTTTTCCCACAACTCTGTCTGGACTGCTTTAACAGATTGCGAACTTCATGTTAAGCCTGGAATGTTGCCCAGACATGACAGAACTGATATGATATAACATGAAAGTTGACTGCAACCGCAGCTGAAAACTAAACTGGAGGTTGGTCATGATTGCGCGTGTGGTGTTTTATTGTTTCAATATGCAGACTTCTATTAACTGATTAAAAACCGCAGCTTTCCTACTGTTATTAACCTAAAAGCCCACCAACACATGGTCATATGCCATGTTGATAATTAATTTCCAAAAATCCATTGTTCCAGGGGCCATTGTCACATGGTCATTTATTATTTACCAGAGAGGGACCGTTTTGGAGCAGTGCTTCTGTCTTTGGCTTTGGATTAATTTAGTGTAAAGTTTGATGTAAAAGAGAAGCAACAGCAACGCTTCATTTTAAAAAAAATAAAAATACTCAAATAAAAAGACAGAGGATTAAATAGAGGGAAATATTTAATATAGACCTTGGACCCAATTTTAGTGAAATATAATGGTTAAAACGGTAACTGGTTATTTATATAATGTACTCATTAACATTCATATTTTTAATAAATAATCAAAACCAATAATTAATATTCTGCTGACTGTATGTGTTCTTATAGAGCAATCATGCTTCATTAATAGCAGATTTGACAAATCACTTGGCTGTCAGAGAGCGGTGACTGACAGTGACAACCTACCATGATCGTGGAAATTATTAACTTGCAGTCCGCGTGTCTAATTCGATTGGATGGTTTAGTTGGGCGTGCGGCAATTGGATTATATACTTCTCTCTTATTGGCTGAAAATCCTGGCATTCAGTACAGAGCGCGTCCTCTTCTCTTAAAGGTAGTCTGAGTGGAGAAAGTAATGAAGATAGAAGGAGGTGATGTTGTTGAATTATTGAGGAGATTTATGGAGTAGCGAATTGATAGCCGTTTACTTGTCCTAGCGGAACGACAGAGGACGGTGATAGCAGGAAGCTGACAGATAGCATGCCAGTAAGTAAACAGCAACTTCCTCAGTTTGTCTAGTGTCGCCCCTTAGCCGAGCCAGCTAACTAGCTAATCTATAAGCAACCGTAGTGACAGCTCGAAGTCATTCAGCAAGGCGAGATAGAGAGGGTGTCACGGCTCGGGATTAATTTACAGTCTCTGGCTGATACGGGCTAAAAAATGCTAAGAAAGCTAATGTCTTTTTCCCATTGAGCTAACAGTGCACCGGGACAGAAATTTTCGTTTTTTTGTTTTTTTTTTAAACAGAAGGTGTATAACCAGTGGTTAGACTAGCTGGTTAGCAGCGCCCAGGAACAGGTAGGATCCTACTTAAATCAACTGAATATGATGTGACAAAGCAGGCGACGGGGGGCAAGGCTTTCCAACTTGGCATACTACCGACATATTCGTTGCTACCATTTTGCTTCTGTCCCATCAGTCGAAGAGGCAGACTTTGTACCTGTCTTTATCATGTTTGGTAACAGCTGTGTGCAGGTGTGTGTGCACTTGTTAAGATTCCTCAGGTGATTTGTGTTCGTGACGGGGCAAGCGAAACCACCACAGCCCGGCATGTTGGATAATGCGTTGTTAGGATTTTTCTAACAGCTGTCATGTGATGCAGCTTTTCTCCACACCACTCATCCTGTTTTGGGGTTTCCTGTATAGGGGAGCTGGTGTGAAGCCACAGAGCCTTGCGAGTACATGCTCAGAAGTTTAAAGCTGCTTGTTTTACTTCTGTGACCTTCGCAAAAAAGGTCTTTGCTGTTGTGGCAGGTTTTTGTTTTAGCGTTTAATTCTTTGTTGTCCTTTGCTTCCCGTGTGTGTGTGTTTACCTTTGACCTTAGGCGGAGGCTGTGCCTAGGGTTTGTTGGTTGGGTGCTCTGTTAATGTAATGTCATTTGGCTGGGTCTGCGTGTGTGCAGGCACAAGTTTAGGCTTGTCTCAGGGCTCTTAATGCTTTTTGACAATGAAGCACAGCAGGTCATGGAGCAGAAAGATTGTCCAGGCTCTGCTGTCATCTGGCATCATGGATGGCCGCCTGTGCCAGAGCGTTCATTAAATTTCCTGGCAATTTGAGCAGTAAAAACTGTTGTGATCTCTTCCCTTTTTCATTTGTTTCTGTATCTTTTGCACACACAGGCATGGCATGGGTTAAGATGTATTTTCTACTTAGAAATGCCATTACATGTAGCACTTTAACTCCATAAGAAACCTTGAAAATAAAGCTTATTGCCTGCAGGTGGCTACAAGTGAGTTGCCTAGGAAGGGAAAGAAGGAAAAGGAAGCGTTAAATTTGGAAGAAAAACAAAACCCTTATTTTAATCACTTGCTGCAGCAGGATAGAGAATTGGAGGGGCAAGATGAGGGATGAAGATGCATCACTAGCTTAGAGGCAAGAGAGGAGAGCATAGGCTGCTATAAGAGGATTCCTCGCTGTTGGGTCTCTCTCGCTGTCTCCCTCAGCAGTGAAAACCACACACAAACCACAGACTCTGTTGTCATTTCTACTTAGCGCCAGCAGTCCTCAGCTATATGTATGCACAGATGAAAGAAAAGAGAAGCAGAAAAACAGACCCCCACCCATTCCCTTCACCCCAAAGCTACACTAAACCTGGTATTGAAGAAGACTTTAGGGGGAGGGCAAGGTAGGAGCATCAGAGTTAAGGTAGTCCAAATAAAGAAGATACCAACAGACAGTGTAAAAGAGAAGTGATATAAACTGAAGAGAGATGTCAAAATAAAATGTTAAAGTCTTCTGAATAGTGTAAATGGCTCTTAGCAGGAGGTGGGGTCAAACTGTGAGCTCTGGGCATGATGGAGGCTCTTTCCCATCTTCCCCTTTTTTGACCACAGTTGCACAACCCTGCCTTTAACTTTGCTTTTACAAACCACGCTGTAGATTACAGTAGTTCCTTAATAACTTCTGTTTCTGTTCAGGTTAAACAATCTTGTTTTTAGTTCCTCTTTCTGATACTAGCTGCTTAGTATAACAGTTATATCTGAAGTCACGTGTGGGTAATTTGCTACTCTGGGTTTTATTTTACTTTATTACATTCATTTTTATAGTTGTCCTTCGTTCTTGTAGCTTATATTCCTTGGTGTAGCAGTGTAAGTAGGATTCTCATTGTTTTGCTAAGCAGCAGTGTCTGTAACTAAACCCTGTACCACAGGAAAAAGCAGCTGGGGCAGCTCAGTCACTCTTAAAACCACCCACTTCGTCATGCTCTTTTCTTCTCCCTTCCATTTAAACGTCCACTCCCATTGGCCTAAACAACTTCCTCCAAAAAAAAAAGCAGGTTCCGATTCCGAAGTGTGTGTGTAATGGGAAATGATGTAATCAGCAGGCAGATATGTATACATGTGTGTGGGTGCCACCCTAATTCAGTCTCACTTGGACATGCTTTATCACTCGCTCTGCTCCAGCTCTCCCAGACAGGTTGTGTGTGTGTGTGTGTGTGTGTGTGTGTGTGTGTGTGTGTGTGTGTGTGTGTGTGTGTGTGTGTGTGTGTGTCCTCCAGTGTCTCTGTCGGTCAGTCCA
>VURO01036124.1:43046-57116 GCA_015108175.1 Pelvicachromis taeniatus
GTCCAGTGTGTGTGTGTGTGTGTGTGTGTGTGTGTGTGTGTGTGTGTGTGTGTGTGTGTGTGTGTGTGTGTGTGTGTGTGTGTGTGTGTGTGTGTGTGTGTGTGTGTGTGTCTTCTTTTACATATGGCCTTTGTATGAAACCAAGTAAAGGAAATGCTGGGTTATTGTATGTCTGCCTCAGGTGTTGTGCATCAACGCTGTAGGATCATGAAGCTCGCAGCAAGGATTAGAAATGTAAACGCAAAGGAGGAGTCACAAATAAGCTCATTTAGACTGGCAGACCAGTGCGTGCGTGTTTGTGTGCATAAGGGAGTTCAAGACATTAGTGTAGGTGTAAAAAATCACAGGGAATGAGCTGTCAACTTCTGCTAGCTCACAGGAACAGGTTTTGTCAAACCAGACTTTGAATAAACACACTTACACAGGCACACTTGTACAATCACACATCCTCTGCTGCTTTCTGCTATGTAGCTGGCTCTGTCAGCTTTTTGCAAAACTCTGTGGTAAAACTAATTAACATGTAGGATATTCCTTGAGCTCGTCTAGGTCAGGGATGTAGGTGTGTGTGTATGTGTGACAGTGTCATTCCTTATCTCATATGTTTCTCAGAGGCTGAGAGGTTGCCAGGGGCAGCAAACATTGAAACCCGATGAAGTCTCTGCTTTTATAACCCCCACCAAGGAAGTTTGTCTCTTAGCATGACTGAGTAAAATCTAGCAGTCTGTTTCTTATGAAGCTTATTGAGAAGATTTTCACTAGGTATATAATTTTTAGTCCATTAGTTTGCAAATAATCCATTGCTGTGCCATCATATTTTCATGTGAAAATGTATTATAATGTTGTAATGAGCATTGTTGTCACTTTTAGTCATTTACAATATTACTCTTGTTAGATCTGAGGTATCTGCTCTCTGAATGTACTTGTAGTGGACTCTGCTGTCTCACTTGTCTTGAGTTCTCCACCCCTTGGGTTTTCTTTCATACCCAATCACAGATATCACTATCCTGCTTTTCATTTAGCCATTGATTTCTGCTCCATTTATCTTCCTGGACTGCCCATCTGCAACTCTTCTCCTTTTATCTCACATCTACTTCTTTAGCACATCACTGATTTGTTGCTGTTGCTTGTCAAGCCTGCTCTGCCGCCTTGTCCTTGACGCTGGTTTATTCATGTGTTTACTGGTCAGCGTGATTGAGTTGCACAGAGAAAACTCATCAGCTGCTGCATCATTTTGTGCAAGGGTGCTCCCTCCAGTTTGTATTGATTTCTGTCTTGATTAGGGAGCCTGTAATGATACGGAGACCGCTAACAAGTTAGCCAGACCAAGATGGAAGGTAAACACCTGTTTAATGAAATAATTACACTCAATAGTGTACTCCCAAGACGATTACATTTCTATTTTCCTCCACCAGATGATTGTGTCCGCCTGCAGTTGGTCAATAGAGGCTAGAAGGCTATTATGTGCTGTATGCACCACTGTCTCATGTGGTTTTAACATAGTTTCAAATTAAGTTATCATTATATCTGTGTGTGTGTGTCGATACAGCATAGTATTATATGTTGCGTTGCAATATTATATCAATAAAGGGACATCAAATATCTATATTTTATAAAATAAATGAAATTGCTTTAAGAGTGCCCATCTCATGCCAACTATCCTGAGATAACATTAGCTGAGCAAAGTTGCATTAAGGCAGCTCAGGTGAAAAGCCAACACACTTAACTTGACAAAGCTACCTCCTAATTCAGAGCAACGGAATAGCTCAGTCACATGAGCAAAAAATAAGATGGCAACCTCCTTGCATGTACAAAAACAAAAACTTGTCTGTGTTTTGTTTTTTGATTTTCCCCATATTCTCCGACCTATTGAAAAAACTATCCTAGTCCTCCCCTGATCTGTAACTTTAATAAACATTTCTATGATGAGTCATTGGTCTCGATTGCTAGTTTCACATCTTATTGCATACAGCATGATAATTATTTTGTAAATTGTGATTACTAACTACAGGATGGAGCAGCCATATTTTATGACTGACAGGTCAGTACTATGTATTTCTTGATCACTGTTTCAAAATGGCAATAAATAATAAGCTAGAGCTTTCAGTTATCCGTTGGCTAGTAAAATACCTTTTCATCTTTTGTATACAGTCTGTGACATTAACACCTATGTTCATGTTTCTGCATGAAGATGAGAAAAGCACAGGGAGCAGGAGGGTGTTTTTGTTTGTTTTGTTTGTGTGTTTGTTTTTTGAAACAAGAAAAAAATCAAGTTACAGTGGACCTTGAAAAGATCTTTGATATACAGTTTATAAAATAAAATAACTGAATTCAAAGCCTGTCACTTCTTCATCACACTGGTTAAATGACACAGATACAATGCTGATATCAGCTGATGCCAATGTTCACCAGGCTCGTCCATGAATCCTTGGTATGCTGATCCTATCTTGAACTACGTCAGTCATAAAGTTGAAAAGATTAACAATGAAGGACTGACGTGTTGTTTGACTGAAAAGGGAAAAAAAAATCTATCTGGGTACTGATTTGAACATGTAATTCATTCAAATGTTTTTTCCAGCCTCCTGTTTTGTAACAGTTTCTGCAAAGTGTACTTTATAAGTTGAGCTGGCTACTTCCTTATTTGGCTCTTTGGAAATTATAAATGGCCTCTGTTCTTCATTTCTAACTGGTTATTAGACACATTTATTGATTTGGTTTCAATGACAAGAATAATCTGCATATTAGGGGTGGTCTGACTTTTTCCTCTTAGTATTAATTGAGTATATTCTTCAGTGTTGAGCTGATTTGACTCTTAACCCTTTTCCATTGTCTCTACATGCTTGTTCATTCTGTGCATCTTGTTACTGGCCGTGCATCTAACTTTGTCACTGCAGTTTCTTCCTGCTGCAGGGTTTGAAGGCAAATATATCACATAGGTAGGCGGCAAGGCTGGCAGCTGCTGACTGTAGCTTTCACGTGTCTTTTTCTGGAGCCATAAGATGCAGCTGACATGCCCCAGACGCCAGTGTGGACATAGTAGTTGGGTTAAGAGTGATTCTGTAGGAGGAGGAAGAAGTCCTCTGACAAGACTGACTCATCCTCAGTCTAATCACAGTCTTTATTTTGTTACTCAAGTTCGTCTGCCATTAAACAGCATACGCTGGCTGTCCTCGTTGTCCTCATCAGTGTTAAAGAGCAGAACAACAGGCTACCACAAAGGACTAATTTCTGTAAATGGAGGCTATTCTGCGTTATAATCCTTCCACATTTTATGAGTCACTGGCTCCCCTCCCCTCTCGTCATTCCTGTCATTGGTGAAGTCCATAAATAGACACCTAGCTGCCATGAAGGGACCAAGCACTGGAGTAATACAAAAAGAAGCATTTGAATGCATAAAAAAGGCATCAGGAGGCAGAGAGGATGAGGAAAGAGAAATGATGTGTGGGAGGATAAGTGGATGGGTAAAAGAGGGACAGGGAAAGGAAGGCACAAAAATCAAATAACAATTTTTTTTGTTTTGTTTTAATTACCATTTTATGCTGTGTGTGCTTTTTAAGAGATTTTCTTATTAATATCTGTCCAATAACCTACAGTAGGGGGTCACCAACCTTTTTTAAAGTGAGAACTACTTCTTGGGTACTGATTAATGTGAAGGGCTACCAGTTTGACACACACTTCTGAAATAACAAATTTCCTCAATTTAACTTTAATTATATGTTATCATTAATTAATGTAATTAATCTATGTAAAGACACTGATTATGGAAACTGTTTCCGTGGAGACCAGCTAGCGCTGATCTAATATTTAATAATAAACATTTTTTTAATATATTATCTCTAACAAATGGACACCAATGCAATTGTGATTTTTGATTTTTTTTTTTGATTTTTTTTTCTTTTTTTAAATAGCAATAAAAATAGAAGCAGCTAACTGGTAAGTTGTTATAGTGAGCTATTTTTAGAACAGGCCCGCGGGCTACTCATGTGGTCCTTGCGGGCTACCTGGTGCCCACGGGCACCATGTTGGTGACCCCTGTTCTACAGAATGTCTGTTTTTAGAATATTCTAAAACAGTATATTGTGTGTAATGTTACCTTTCAAAGCCAGCCTTCTACCTTAGCTGAAAGTAGAGACCTTTTTAATAACCACTTGTGTATCTTTTCATTTAAAAAGTGAAACATCGAAGTAGTGTTAAATTGAATATATGCCATCTTCCCTGCACGAATTTCAGCACATTTTTCTGTGTGACGGGTATGAGCATAAAAGGACTCTTTCCTTCCCCGTTTTTCTTTTTCCTCAGCCTCTTTCACCAGACATACCAAACATGGAATTTAAGTCTGCATTCACTAGTCAATTTAGGCTTGTACTTGCAGTCTCAGAGTGCGCACACAACGCAAGCACCAGTCATTGAAAGAGTATCCACCAGAGAGGTACAGATATGGTATCTGGCCTGCCATAGCCTTACAGTGATAATAACACTGTAGATTTGGTTAAGGGGTCATTAACATCTACATATGTATTGCTACAATGATACAAAAAAGTGACATTTAAGAAGTAAATATTTCAAAATTTGATTCATGCAGATGCATCTGAAGAGGATTGTGTAAGGCAGACTCTCACTATTGGTTCATTGGGAAACTGCTGCAGGGATTTCCATCACATTAATGGTCATTGTTAAAAGGGAGAATTTCCCTTCCCACTGTCACCACGTGCTTGCTCATTGGGGTTGTCTGATTGTTGGGGTTTCCTCTATTATTGGAGGGTCTTAAAGCAACTGACCGTTGATTTGAAGTTTAGTGACTTTATTTATATAACAAGTGAATTAAAACTGGTAGTAGGATGTAGCTAGTTTGTGACAGTTGTCATTACGATGACCTAAATTTACTTCTCTTGTGGTGAAGTTCGTGTCCTTTGCATATGATTGGGTTGAATTAGCAATTTATAGCCAACAACCTGCAACAACTGCAATACTTTCGCTTGTATTTTGATTCGAGTGAAGATTTAAGATTGGATGGGCCCCATGGGATTTCCTGTTTTTCTTTTCTTTCTTTCTTTTTTTTTTAAGTGGGCTGCAGTATGCTTGATTTTGGGGGTGGTGTATTAAACTATTAACAGAACAACACAATCAGACTTGCAAGTCTCTACGAGCCTCTACGAACATGTACCTATGGAAGCATTAACATCTAGCATTCATAATTGTGTTACTCCATAGAGACAATCAACTAAAGATAAGACCAATACACTGACTCAGACACACTGTTTTGTTTTGTTTTTTTAATTAAACTTAATACAAATTTGTGAAACTGAGTGACACAACTGCAGTAGATGTAGAATTGTAGTTAAACTGTCTTTTTAATTTTTCTGCAACTTTCTGCAAGTGACTGCAGGGCATATAGGATCAAAAGGTAGCAGGAGTGTGCAGTAGTAGTAGCCATCTGATCTCAACAAAGCAAGAATTAAAATGACACCGAAGGAGGCAATAAGCGAAGAAAGAAAAGGTGCCACTGGAGTTTCAAGAGAAAAGAAGCCACATGCACGGTGCGCAGAGAGTGTGAATACTGTGATGGACTGCAGCAGATATCAAAAATGACAAACCGGAATGGAGGAAGCAGAGATTTCATTGCATCATGAAAATGTCAGCTGAAGTAGGAAAGGAGCCTCTCTGTCTGTTTATGGACATATAAACTGTAGCGCCTGTTCAGCAAGCATTCAGCCATGCCATATTTCTTATTCTCATCAGTGCTTGAAAAGAGAAGGCAGCCAGGTTTCTCTGTGTGGGTGATTTGTGATTTTTATTTATTTATTTTTTTCGATTTGTATTTGATTTCTACGTTGAGAAGGCAGCGCCTGCAGAGGTGTGCGTCTGGAGAGGAGTGAGGGGGAAGGAGAGACTTACTCTTTGGAGCATTGATGTGTAACAGAATGTTTTTTTTGTTTGTTTTTTTTTCTTTTGTATTCTGAACGTTACCAAAAATAAACAAGAAGGCTGATAAATGTAGTGGAGCTTTATTCAAGGGTGGACTGTTTGAATGTGTGCTGTATATTTGCTATCATAAATGTTAACATTTATTATGCAGACTGTGTTATTTTTTTTGTTTGTTCATTTTAATCATGTTTCTTTCTTTCTTTAATTAATTAATTTTTTAGGTAGAGGTAACTCCACTGCAGATGAAGGAACATGTTGGCTATGGACCAAGGAGTGGTGGAGGAATGGCTGTCAGAATTTAAGGTACTTCTTTATTTTCTGTGTGCCAAGTGTTTGTTTGGGCAGGGGGGAAAAAAATACTGAAAAAACCATTTACCTGTGATCTGTATGCACTACATTCTCCTCTCCTTCTTATTATTGACAGGATTTATTTCACACACAAACACTCTCTGAAGTGCTTCGCTACCAGAAAATTGCACGCTCCTACTCAAATATGAGTGTTTGCTGTTAGGTGACCGGTACTAGAGCTGCGGCTTAGTGACGAATATTAATGAAGGAGCAGATGAGTTTTTTTTTTTGTTTGTTTTTTTTCCCCCCCCTGTGTGAATGTGTGAGGACCAGTCTGTAGTCATGTGTCTGTAAAGTTGACCTCCTAATACAGCCAGCTCAGTGTGACAGACAGTGATTATGGTTAAAGAAGCTGTCAGGGTCTCTGTAGGATTTCACTGCTATTAAAACGTCATTTCAGAAGTCTGGTTTTGCTGCTGAATGGCAGATTTTATTTTAAAAAATTATTTTTTTATTTTTTATTTTTTGCAAATCAGTGTGAATAATATGAATTCGTTTTTGTCTTTTTAGTGGTTACTTTTCAGACTGAAATGCTGTAAGACCTGAATGTGTGGCACGTCAAACTTTAGCTGGTTATATATGTGTTTCAGACCCTTCCTGACAGTGCCATCTCCACCTATGCTGCCTCATTAAAAGACAAAGGTTCCCTGGTCCCTGCACTCTACAAGGTCATCAGAGAGAACTACAGTGACGTATGTAGATATAAATCTTTTATTAACTTGAACATTACATTCTAAAAGTCTGACCATCAACCTTTAACCAATATTTTGGGGGTATTCAGTCATGTGTTCAGTCCTACATTTATCTGCTTTGTTTTTGTTATTGTTATATTTTTACTCAGGCTTGATAATCTTGTGTTTATGGATCTGTCAGACTTTCAAACGCACTGCGTCCCTCAAGCAGTGTTGTGTTTATACCCTGATCTTACTGTTGAACCGTAGATGCTTAATGCAAAATTTGGTGCAGCTGAGTTTGCAGTTCTTGTCTTGTGATTTTTACTTTATTTTTTATTTTAAATGTTGTAGCCTAACTGCATGCCATGTGTTTTTTGTTTTTTTCCTCTTTTGGATATGTTTTCTCTGCAGTTACTAGAGCCAGTGTGTCACCAGTTGTTTGAGTTTTACCGGAGCGGTGAGCCGCAGCTGCAGCGTTTCACGCTACAGTTCCTGCCGGAGCTCCTGTGGAGCCTCCTGTCCGTCAGCGCAGCCAGAGACCCCCACACCTCCGGCTGCATCGAGGCCCTGCTGCTAGGCATTTACAACCTGGTGAGGGAGAGGGTGCAGCACTTGTTGCAGTTGTTTTTAGTTGCAGAGATGAAGCTCACGGGTGATCGGTTTTATTTATTTTTTACTAGAGACGAGCTGCTTTGGTTGATGGCAATAAAATGTATCTAGTGTTTTAAGTGCACAGTAAGGAAAAACACTAGGATAGTCCTTGATCCTTACCAAGTGGAAATTATTGTGCAATTTTCCAATGCAGAGGACTTAACTGCTCAACAATTTCAGGGATCTGCGTCATGAGTTTTGAAAGATTACTTTCTGCCCTTTCTGCCTTGTTAGACAGCCGTGCATGGAGAGTGACAGGAAATACGGGGGAGGAGTGGTGGAAACGGTGACTTTGCACATATACAGTACTGATGGACAGCACCTTGCAAATGCTCTTTTTCATTTACAGATAGATGTGAGCATTAGAAGTCATTAAAGTTTGTTGAGTTTTTTCATCTGTTTCAGCTCTGAGTGATCTATCAACAAAGTCCACTGTCCCCTCACTTCCTCTCTGAATACCAGAATAGGTCAGCTGTCACTCAGCGTACTGGCTGGTTCCCGTTAATCTGTTTGACATTAACATGCACACAGAGGGACGCCAAAACCCTGGGGTTTGTGCCTGTGTGGCCACGCACGCACGCACGCACGCATACATATGAGTGCACACCAACAAACTGTCAGTAGGGAAATGAGACCCTCAGGTTTATACAGCCACCCACACATAGCAGATGACTGTGCTCGAAGAGATCAGCACACGCTCTTTAGAGGTTTGAGGGCAGACACAGAGGGAAAAAAGGGCTTTTTTATTTTTGCTTTCGCCCGCATAAGTTTTCACTCTTCCTGTCTTTCTCTTTCACAGGAAATAGTTGATAAAGATGGACAGAGTAAGGTGTTGTCTTTTACCGTCCCTTCCCTCTCCAAACCCTCAGTTTACCATGAGGTGAGTGTGTCTTCCATTCTAAGTTATGCCAGGGTTGTTTCTTCAGAAATGTAGTTACATAAACTTTATCCACTTCTAGCCTTCAGCTATTGGCTCCATTGCCCTTACCGAAGGAGCTCTAGCTAACCATGGGCTGAGCAGAGTGGTGTACAGCGGGCCTCACCTCCAGAGAGAAACCTTCACGGCACAGAACCGGTAAGACACTCACGTTAATTTTAAAATGTGCTTTACCTGTAACAGAAGCAGGCAGCAAACACCAGCTAATTAACAAAATAAGAATGCACATAAAGGAAGATGGAAAATCTGATCCCCAAAAAAATGACTTTTACTTATTAATTTGTGAATGCATGCTTTGTATTATGGCCTAAAAAGGATACATTTCCTTTAATAACAAACTGGCTAAAACAGATTCATGATGACTTGTGTACTCATGGTGAGTTAAGCTGCTGCCATGTTTTTTTTATTTTTTTTATTTTAGGGTTGCTTCAGCTGTGGCCTCTGGCAGTCTCTGCCTTGTTACATTTAAACTTGTTATATAGCCTTTAGGGTTTCTTAAATTAATCTAACTGGCAGCCATGTTGGCCTGAGCTGAACGTCCTCTGCTTTAAACTAACTCAAAATTAAAAATGGTTAACAACTCGCTTGTTTTTCAGTTGGAGAATTCTTACTGGACAAAAAAGGTGGTGCATTTAAAGATCCCACAGAAATATTTTGAATGTTTTGGTTTGTTATCCTAATGGTACTGCTTGCTTTAGTAACCTTCCAGTTCTGTACAGATGGAATTTCAGGTTTTAAGATTTGTGTGTCTTACATAATGTGCCATTTCACGGGTTTGTTTGTGTTATTGAGATTTGAGGTGCTGACCTTCCTCCTGCTTTGCTACAACGCCGCTCTCAGCTACATGTCCTCCACCTCCCTGCAGTCCCTCTGCCAGCTCAGCTCCAGGTAAAATGTATACACATAAACACACACACACCCACGAGCATTAGCATTTGTCGGTCACTTAACTTGAGGGCTAGACACAGACGCACACAAACTGCTTTCCTACTTTATTACTTGTGTTGCTGAAGTTCTAGGTAATGTTTTATGGAGGCAACTTACAAGTACACATAACCACACACGCGCACGCAAACACACACACACACGTTTGCAAGTTGCTGTTTATCTGATCCTCTTATAGACTTTGCTGCCAGAGAGAGCCAAGATATCGCTATTTGGCAAAGAGCTGCAGGGTACACACATCCCAGCTCAGTAATCTGAGCATTGGTCTGTCCGCTGAGCACTGAGCTAAAGAGAAGTCATCGGCCTCGAATTCTCCCTAACTGTTTGCTGTGTTAGCAGTGCTGTGCATTGCATAAAGCTTCTAATATACAGATGTTACCTCATGCTAGTTGATTTCTCTGAAGCTTGTTAGATGCAGGGTGTGTGGGTGTGGTTTAACTTAGTGTATTGCTTGCCGAGTTTCACATCAGCTGACCACACAGTTGAGTAAATAGCTTTAATGGTGCTGCAACTAAGTGGCCCACTGGAGTGGTTTCTCTGCTTCCGTTTTTACTCATCCAAGCCTCTCTAATGTGTCTTTATTGGTTATCCACCAGGGTGTGTATTTGTGGTTACCCTCGGCAGCAGATGCGGCGCTACAAAGGCATTAACACACGGCTCACAGTCACTTCAGAGTTCCTGGTTCAGCTCATCACAGGGATCCACTACGCCTTGTGAGTACAAACACACACGCCAGCACACACTGAAAGTTCTCATGGCCTCACAATGTCAAAGTTTAAGTTGCATTGTTAAAAAGATTCCACAGAGATTGGGTACACGAAGCTCCTGATACTTGTTAAGATAATTAGTGCGAACAGTTTATGTTCCAAGCTTACATTTTATAAGTGATGCAAAAACGTAATTACAATATTTTCTGTTGTCTCAGCTAATTTCTTTAAGTTGTACTTGTTTTAACATGTCAGATTAAAATAAAATGATAATAATAATCCCTTAATCTGTGTTTTAGACTAACTGTGCGTGCGTGCACACATTTCTGCCCCTGTGTAGGTGTAATGGTGAAGTTGACCTGGGATCCAAAGCACTGGATGACGTTCTGTATCGAGCACAGCTAGAGTTGTTCCCTGAAGCTCTGTTGGTGGGTGCAATGATATTTTTCTGCCACTATCACTCCTCCTCTAAGTGTGTGTGTGTCTTTAAGTGTAAGAGAGAGGGGAGAGCATGTGATGGTTGTGCACATGCTGGCCTCTGGTTTTGTTTCATGCACAGCACAGTGTGCTGCATTGTCTTGGTGCGGGTGCATGTGCGTGTTCGTGTGCCAGAGAGTGCAAGCAGAGTGTAATCCCACGAGATTATTTACATGCTTTCCACTCTGCTCCGTTAAGCTGTAATCCTTGCGGCCCAGAGAGTAGAGGATTGAACCCGCACTTACAGTATTAGTACTTCAAGGTGTGCTCTTTCACAACAATCAAAAAACAATATTTGCACTCATATTAGTAACAGTGGTGATGTAATAATTTTTTTTCCAGTGTAAAGGAGTTGTGGAAAATTTTAAATGTCAATTTTGTGTTGTTTGTTTCTGTGTTGCAAGTGGAATACACCAGGTGGCTGCTAGCTTAGCGTGACGTGGTAGCATGTCCCTCATGAGACCATTGTGCCGAAGCCTCACAGACAAAAGACGTTGTGTTGTGATTATGAGTCTTTCTGCCTCATGTTACGTGCTCGGTTGTTAGGAGATTATTAGTGCAAGTGCCCCGTGAGAATTTCTAGTAGGAACAAAGATTATTGTATAAAGACTTGTGAAATCCTACAACTTTGTTAGCTACAACTGTGAGACTCTAGGAGTCTATGGAAGGGACTGTGGACAATAACGGACTCATTATTGGATACGCGCAGAGAGCACCAGTGCAGACGACGCTTTCATCATTACAGAGCACACATGAGGAAAGCTTTCAGGAGAGTGAACACCAGGAAGGCAGCAGGGCCAGATGCAATCCCTGGTCGAATCCTGAGAGCCTGCGCTGACCAGCTAGCACCGGTGTTCACTGAGATTTTCAACCTCTCCCTGACCCAAGCAGTGGTTCCCACATGCTTCAAACAGTCTGTCATTGTCCCTGTCCAAAGAAAGAACAGTCCACTTGCCACAATGATTACCGCCCAGTACCACTGACTTCAATAGTGATGAAGTGTTTTGAGCAACTGATAACAGACTACATCACTTCTGCACTTCCTGTCACCATTGACCCACTTCAGTTTGCATACCGGACTAATCGTTCCACAGACATCGTTCCTTATCTCACCTGCTCCACACATCCCCGAGTCACCTGGACACTGGCAGAGGGTGTTAGGATGCTGTTCGTGGGCTACAGGTCAGCATTCAACACAATAATTCCCTCTGAGCTTTTCACCAAGTTGAAGGCTCTAGGACTCAGCTCATCACTGTGCCAGTGGATCCTCAACTTCCTCACAGACAGACCCCAATCAGTGTGGGTGGGAAAACATGTCTCCCCCTCCATCTCAGTCAGCACTGGAGTGCCGTAGGGCTGTGTTTTAAGCCCCCTGCTGTACTCCCTGTACACTTATGACGGTGTAGCCACATCAGATACAACCTCCATTGTCAAGTTTGCTGACACTGTTGTGGTGGGCCTGATCACTGACAACACCGAGAAGGCCTACCTGGATGAGATTAACCTGGAGAACTGGTGCCAGGAGAACAACCTCCTCCTAAACGTCAGCAAGACTAAGGAGCTGATTGTGGACTTCAGTACAAAGCAGGCGAGGAATTATGAGCCCCTGATCATCAGTGGCGTGCCAGTGGAGAGAGTGGACAGCTTCCGATACCTGGGTGTCCACATCACTCAGGACCTGTGATGGTCATGTCACATCAACACCTTGGTCAAGAAAGCCTGCCAGCGTCTCTTCTTCCTCAGAAGACTCAGAGACTTCCATCTGCTGCTGAGGACTTCTACTTATACTTCTGCACCATCGAGAGCATCCTGATAGGATACAACTGCACCTGGTTTGCGAACAGCACCAAGGAGGACAGATGAGATCTGTAAAGAGTGGTGCGCTTGGATGAATGCATCACTCGATCAAGGCTTCCTGACCTGCTGTCCAAGCGGTGCAAGACCAAAGCCAGGACGTTTATGATGGACCTCTCCCATCCCAACAATGGACTTTTCTCACTGTTGAGGTCTGGGAAGCGCTTCTGCTCCCTTAAGGCCAAAACAGAGAGAACGAGGAAGAGCTTCTTCCCCCAGGCTATTCGGGCCGGGAACCAGGTGAAGGACTGGACTCTGATACAGCATGTCACCGCATGCACTCTGTTTATTTGCACACTTCTTATAATTTCTTTCTTAAATCGTTATTTGCACTTTTTTAACTGCAAAATTCTAAATTTAAAATTTGTAAATTGCTTTGTTGTAGTTTGATGGTCGTCCACTGAAAAGCAATAAGCATTTCATCACATGTCGTACTGTGTATGGTTGTGTATGTGACGAATAAAATTTGAATTAAACATTATAGAGAAGTCGCCTGTGTAATTCCTTCAATATCCACAAGAGGGGGACGATATGTACATGTCCACTGTAGTGTTTTTAATGCATTACTAGTATGGAGGTGGATTTAATTTGCCTGTTTTTTTTTCTCTGCTGTTTCGCATTTTCTAGAATAACATTTTCTAGAATAACTACAACATATACATGTCATGTATAAAATGTAAATACCATTGGACAAAACTGTCTTTCATGTTACATGTGGTACAGTGGCTAGGATTTACCTGTTCAGGCAATGATTTGTGTGTGTGTGTGTGTGTGTGTGTGTCTCTCACCATTGGCGAGGCAGTCTGTTCCATACAGCGAAGGATGAGGGCTTGGCTGTTCTCCCTGACCTGGTCCTTCCCATCACCCAGCCTGTCCACCAGAGCTGGCAACACTACACACAGAAAGAAAGGGTGTGGGTGGTGAGTAAGAGTCAGTATATGAAAAACAGTTCACTGAGCAAGCTGCACATGACACTGAATCTCTACAGGATTTAAAAGCAAAAGGTATTTAAGACTGCCCCTGAGTTGAGTGCTCAGCCCAATAATAATAATAATAAAAAAAAAAACAGTGCTGTACAAAGTTGAATGTTCATGTTTAATATCATATGAGGGAATCTGATAGAGAAAGAAAAAAAGGAAAGAAATCTTAAGTAATACAACCATCAACACTGCAGCTCTAACTAGAAAAGGGGAACGAGAGGGCAGGAAATGGGAAATGGACCATGACTAAAATAATGTCAAATGCCCTTGTCTCAGAGAGGCTGATGTAATGCAGTGACAAAAGAAAGCCCTTTCAATGCTGGAAAACCAAGCCATGAGAACTTTAAGTTACTCCAATTCTCCCAATTTAGGAATATTGTTAAAAGAAAGTCTAAAAGTATTTACATGTTAAATATCAAGTGAATAGGTATGTGGCGGTTTTAACTGAAATTGTACTCCTAATCAACAAATCTAATACTAAATTAACTAAACTCACAACAAACTGACAACTAAAATTAGAAAACCAGTTTATTCAAAGCCTGACCTTCTCTAATAAATAACACCAATCTCTGTAC
>VURO01036127.1:5036-26743 GCA_015108175.1 Pelvicachromis taeniatus
CGTGGGCGGGGGGGGGCGGGGGGGGGGGTGTGTGGGGGGGGAGGTGGGGGGGTGTGTGTGTTTTTTTGTTATGTGTGTGTGTGTGTGTGTGTGTGTGTTAGCGAAGACTGTGTGTGTGTGTGTGTGTGGGTGTGAGTGTGTGTGTGTGTGTGTGTGTGTGTGTGTGTGTGTGTGTGTGTGTGTGTGAATGTTAGATAAAAAAGTGCTTAGGCATAGAGGAAAGCACTTCTGTGTGTGTGTCATTGGGTGAATGAAGCCTGCAGTAGAAAGGTAGAATACACAGACTGGCATAAGTACCAGTCAGCATCTTACCAGGTCTTAAAATTAGATAAATACAACCTCAGTTGCACAAATGACATATTACACTATGTCATTTATTTAACAAAGAAATCTATGAATAACCCACAACCTGGTAGCTTGTAGACCATCATTACCAGCAATAACATGAAGAAATCATTTCCTGCATGACCTTATTAGTCACTCGCATCACTCTTTTTTACAGCATTGCTTCAGTTCACTAAAGTTTGCAAGTGTTCCGTTTATGCACATAAGCTGTCTTAAGGTCCCACTATAGCATTTCAATTATGTTGAGGTCTGGACTTTGACTGGACAACTGCAGGACCTTGATTCTTTTCCTTTTTACCAATTCTGTTTTTGATTTGCTGCTGTGGTTGGGAACGTTAATTCAATTTGGGCCAAGCTTTAGCTGTTGGACAGATGGCCTCACACATTTAACTCTAAAATACTTTGGTATACAGAGGAGTTTACGGTCAGCTCAAAGGCTGTGGTTGGAAAACAAAGCCAAATCATCACCCCTCCTCCACTGTGCTCCACAGTTGGTATTTTATGTGTTGGAGTTTTTTATGTTGATATGCTGTGTTTGTTTTCTTTTTAAACCCGATGATGTGCAATATGACCAAACATCTGCGCATTGATTTTGTTTGTCCAAAACATGTCGTTCCAAAAGTCTTTGTTTTTTTTTTTATTCAGATGCAACTCTCCTTCCAAACCTTACACAAACTGCAATTATATAAACTCCATCAAATTAAAAGAACTTAAAATGTTAACATACCTGTAGTTTCTTCTTATGGTCTGATCTTGAGGTGAATTTGCTGGAGCATCCACTCGTAGGAACATTGCCATCTGTCTTGATTGTTTTCCACTTGTGAATAATAGTTCTCATTTTAGAAGGATAGACTTGAAATTGTTTGAAAACAGGCTTATAGCCCATCTAAGACTGCTGATTTCTTTAGTAATGACCTTAGCATTGTGTTGACACACAACTGAATGCTCCAGACCTGCCAAAACGTCTGCTCTTATAGAGGTGCTTGCACATGCTGATGATCAGTTAAACAAGTGCTTTTGATTAGAAGTACCTGGCTGCTATTTACACTCTTAATTTCTATGGAGCCGTAAGAGTGTACTTAGTTTTTTCACACGCTGCTTTTGCATTTTAGCCAAATATTTGTTAAGTGTAATATATCACACGTTGTTGTTCATCTGAAGTTGTATTTATTCATTTGTTATTTAAGCGGTCTATTTAAGCTGTATAACCAGACCAACTTAACATATGAAAGGACAATACTGATCATGCAGCTCTTCCATTCCTACAGTATTCTTTCCAATTCAACTTAAAAAAAAAACATGGATGGACCACAAAAGCGATTTTCAAAATGTGTGGTATAGCATTCTCTGCCTCTGTAAGCTGCCCCTTGAATTGGCAGCCAGGATCGCCGCTCCCCTGTGGAGAACGCTCATCTCCATGGTATCTTTGAAAACATACCTCTCACGCAAATTACAGAAACTGCAAAGTAGACATATCCAAACGTCAAGGACACAGTGGGGGCATGTATGTGAAACCTCTTTTATTTCATTATACCATCAGGACATGCGATGTCAAGCAGAGGTCCCATGCTGATAATATAATTGGCTCCTTGTATGGCAGAAGCAAAAGCATGACACCGTTCTCCCCATGAGAAAGATGAGGATCTTAGGGAGAAACGTGGAAACCTTGTTGACGTGCACACATGCATACGTTTGTGACAAGTTACAGCATTAGCAAGTAATTACGTTGTGTCAACAAGAGAAAGAAAGCGAGAGTAAACAGGGAAACAAGAGCTTGCTGGCTTTATTTATTTACTCAGAAGTGCTTCAGATACTTGTAGTGTCAGTGTTATTCGGAGAGACGTGCGTGTACCATAAACGGGGCCTTGCTGATGTCACACAGCATTTCACACTTTCTCTCTGAGTCAAAACTGAGGCCCCTTAGGCTCGCAGCATAAATCACTGTTAATACAGAGACTTTAAATGAATTTGCATACAGGACTCGGTTTCCAAAATGTGCCTTCTATAAGGATCTTGTAGGCATGGCTGCAGCGAAAACATGACCTTTAAAAGCTGCTTTGTTGAGCAATCCATTCTTGCACACACTGCAGTATCCAGCCTCCGTGTCCCCTGTAGAATTAGGTTGATTGAGCATGGCCTAAATTGGATCAACCATAGCTTGCATGCTGGAGCCCAGGGCTTGCTAAATCGCCTGGACTGTGATGCAGCCAAATACTTGGCTATTAGTTGAAGAGACGGTTTCCAATTCAAAGTCCGGGAGAATTATAAACCCATGGGTCCCTGTGACTGACTGCTGTCATATTGCATTGCTCATTTAACGAATGCTTTCTGTTCGACTTACATGTGTGTACCAAACCTACACACTGCTTGTTGCTGTTGTCTGGCTTTATTTTGAATGTGAGAAAATGTAGTTTGATGCCAAACAAGTTCAAATTTGCACAGCAGAGCAATTGGCAGCGGACTGGGAAAAAATATCGTCTGAGCCACTAAAAATACACAACTATCAGAATTCTTTCAGTCAAAGAAAACCGATCAGTAGCGTGAAGATCAGCAGAAGAACTGGGATTGTGGTCTGCCTGAACTAATGCTCTGCTCAATTAGCTCAACTGATAAAGTTTGCATTATACCCAAAATTGGCTCAATTTTATCTTTTTTTTTTCAATTAAAAAAAAGATAAATAAATACTTGCCCAATTAGTGTATTGATATCCTCATAGCAAGTGTAGAAAGGTTTCCAGCCTCACCACCCTAAGAGTAACATTAGAAGAGCGGCAAGTTTACAATCAAAAACTCAACTATAAAAAATGTATCTACTCTCAGGAAGCTATTAGTATCAGTAGGATCTTTGTGGAGAAGGTCATTTGGGGGAAAATGAAGCTAAGAAAAGCTCTGCGAAATAAATCGGATGTAAAAAATAACGACCTATTGCTGCTGTTCAACAGCAACCCCTATCAACATCTCCTTCTTTCTGTTGCCTTCTCATTACCTTCTCTCTCATCTCCCACTCCGTTCCCAAGTGAGCCCCTCTGCATCGCGCTAAAGCCTGGGATGGGCAGACAGTTGCACAGTTGGGGGCTAATGCAGAGAGGGATGGCTGATGATCCAGTCTGCAGATGGAGACCTGCCATGGGAGATTAATCCCCAGCGCAGCCAGAGCGCTTCCGAGATTTTAATTATGCCTCAAAAAAAGAAGAGAAACAAGGAAAAATAAGAAATGCCATCACATTAATTATTTATAAGCAGCAATATTTCAGCTAAGGTTTTATTTCAAACTGCATGGGGACTCCTGTCAGATGTGGCTTCCTTGTGGTGGTTGACATGGTTGTAATACGAGTATTCACAATAGCAGTGGGTTAAGAAGTGATGAGATGACGTAGTAGGCGTAGATGCCAACCTCTATATTTTTGAAGGTAAGCAGACTCTGGTGCCAAATAACATGACATGAAAAAAATTACAAGTGACTTTGAAAAGATGAACAGAGAGAAGGCTACTCGTTTAAAGCTGAACAAGCAAAAGGAACCGGAGTAGCTTTTAAACTTTACAGTTTCTTTTTCTGACTGACTAACACGCAGTAAGGCAGTAATGTTTTTTTTAAAAAGCAAAATTTCATATTATGACTGTATACAAAAGTTAGACTTATGCTAATTGTTTTCAGAATATGACGTCTGATTACGTTTGATTAAAATTACATTTAAACAAACAAACAAACAAACAAAAACACAGAGTGCAGCTTTCCTGCTCCAGTTGTATGTGCTCTGAGAAAGGTTTATGTAATATCTCGCATCTCCACAAGGGATAAATGAATAAATGCTATTTTTACTCCAGTAATTTGTAATATTGGAGAGAGGCTTTCAAGTACAAATGAGCTCATTTGTTTTCCATTGAAAAGTCACTGAAACTGCTGCTTATAGAAATAATCTCAGCATGCTTTGTGAAGCTGCTTGAACCTGTTTGGTTTCATCTCATTGGTCGGCTGCTTATACAGTTAACCTTACTGTGCTAATAAACATCACAATTTAGTTAATATCTATCTGAGATGCTTCATTGTACAGTATATAGGCTGACTACTTTATAGCCTCCTGCATGATTTACTCCAAAGGGCAATTATCAGCAATAATGTTGTAATGGACCGAAGACAAATATACAAATAATGAGACAAAAAGATCAATAAATAAGAAATGAGCATGAAATGAGCACATATGCACACAATTACAATTACATAGCCCCCCCCCCCACACACACACACACACACACACACATGTACACATACACACAGATCAGATAAAGAATCAGGACTCTGCAGTTTGAGCTGGCAAACTGCCCGCTTCTGTAGTCGGTGTGATGTACAGACTGACAAGAAAGGAGACATGAAGAAGCTGTTAGCGTTTCTGACTCATGCAATTACACATTTCTGACTAATGGGGGCCACCATTAGCCAGACATAAAGATACCATGTGAACAAGTCATCGCCATTATCATCCTTTCAACAAAGCAGACAGTGCTCGGTCATACTCACACATTTCATTTAACAGAATGGTGAGATCAAAGAAAAGTTACATCTTCTAAATGAGTATAGTTATTTAGTTCTTGATATTTTATTTGAAAATATATCTTCAGGGACAGAAAGTTGCTTTTATTATTTTCCTTATGTGATAAAAAGGACCAAATGTGACTTGAATTAATTGCACAACTTATTTTCAAGTCTAATGTAATTTATTTCAGCCGATTAGTATGAGTGAGCGTTAACAAGCGCTGCAAAAGTGTGAAAATGTGAAACTAGATTAATTACTTTAGAGCTTTAATGAGTGTAATGTGGACTCTATGTCCACCAAGAAAATACCATAATATTCTTTTTTTTTTAACCGTGCAAAAGATTTTTTTGCTTGAGTTTGTTTCCAGAAGGGTATTAAAGCACAGCAGCAGGAGGCATGTCTTTGTCCCTCTTGCCTTGCTTATCCTTCTGATGTTATATGTAAAGGTAGTGGCTATTAATTTGACCGGTTGGCTTGATAAAGGGCTTCTGACTTGGTTAAAGCGAAGCTTGAGAATTTAAATTGGTTGAGGGGGTGGGATAAAGACCAAAAAGGATTGGTCAGAGAGATAAGGTAAAGGGCCAATATACTGGATAGAATGAGCAGTCTGGTGTTGTGGCTGACAGAGGTGATGGAGTGCTGTGATGTGTATGATGGGGGTGGATATGTCACCTGCCTGTGCTTTACTCGCCACAGGGAAAAACCATTACTATGATCGATTCCTCCTCGCTATCCGTTCTCTTGTTTTTCCTGTCTATGGAGGAAGGATGCTGATAGGCTGGTAGGTGGTAAACAAAGGCGCAGCTGATGCGTAAACAATGCAAGCTGAAGACCGCGACTTAGCATTCTGTTGTGTTAAAAAGCTATATTTGCCATGAAAACAGCAGTGGGGCTATTAAGACATCTGCATTTAATCTTCATAGACATCAGTGCTTGGATGTCAATATTACCATCTTCATCACTGCAATCAAACTTGTCTTCAACTCACTTTGAAGTAAATATTTTATGCTTATCTACCCATATTGTGCTGCACTTTCTACAGCTTTAAATTCTTATATTTTGTGTTAAACACAGTGGGCCTTGAATTCACAAAAGATCAAAAAAAAATGCTGGAAATGCATTGTTGGCGTGTCTCAGATCACAAGACGGCACTGAACAGTGTGTGAGCAAAGGCCATGTAAAAACCTTAAAGGCAAGGTACTGTGTGGGAGTATTAGTCAAGGCCAGAGTATTTTTCAGCTGTAAGGAAAAAGGAAACAAAGCATTCCTCTAAGTGGGTCAGACGGACTCTTTTGCCTCTTTCGCCTCCCAAAATGAATCACTGTCAGAAGAGACAAAAGAAACAATTCAATAACATCTATTGAGACGTGCTCCTGAAGTGACGTTTTGGAGAATTAGTTTAATTAACTGGCTGACTTGAAAAGTGTCACTTAGTAGTAGGTCCCATATAAAAGTAGCCAACATTTCGCTTTCTCCTTTCCACTGACATGTGTCATTGTTTCAGTGTAAACCAAAAAGAATTGCACTCAACTAAAGCGCTGTATTCACAAGTTATGCATCAGGAATCCACGTTGAGCGTTTGTGAGTTATATGAACAGAAAAGTCCTCTGTTTTCTGTTGCATGTACTCTTCTCTTCAAACTTCCATCCCAGTGGACTCCGGTATGTGCAATCCAAAAAGACCTCTTAAAAATGCTCCACTGCTTCACACTCTGTCTTACCTATTTTGCGCTGACTCAGTGCCCATACCAGAACTAGTTCTGCTTTCCTGCCTTTTGAGAACCAGGAGACTCTCACTTGGAGTTTCTTGAAGCAAATGTTACATACAGAGTAGATGTTGGGATAATTGCCGTGGAAAGAACATCATGGTAGACAAAAACTGCAGGCTGCATCTGTTAACTACGGGTGAATTTATTGCAGCAGCAGCTCCCGTTGCTACTGACGTCAGTGGTTCCAACTTTCCAAATTTAGCCCCGACAATTATATGGTGTTGTGCCGGTGCCAGGGTTTTTACGCTAGCATCACTCAAAAATAAATGCAATATGCTACATTATTTTATGCAGAAATGCATTATGCAACTTAAATGCTCTCTGGAGAAGCTAATTGTTGCGCTACCCATTACAATACTTTTGCATTACTTTGGAACATGCCCTGAAATGCACTGGCACATAATTACATGTTAACAATATGAAC
This sequence comes from Pelvicachromis taeniatus, assembly GCA_015108175.1. Classification (NCBI taxonomy): domain Eukaryota; kingdom Metazoa; phylum Chordata; class Actinopteri; order Cichliformes; family Cichlidae; genus Pelvicachromis; species Pelvicachromis taeniatus. Next base: position 12,105 of record VURO01036127.1, read on the forward strand.
CTCAGGCTACAGTCTGACACAAATCACTATCCTAATGAGGACATAAAAACAAGTGTTCTTTTAGTGTTTCTTTTAGTTTGGAGACAAAGCTGATAACACTCAGCAAAGCTGAAAACCAGTGACTCCAGAGTGATGTTTCTACCATAGAAACATAGCTAGAAATGGAGGGCGCAATAGCACACGCTGTTCATCATTGCCTTTGTTACCTGATGACCATCAGGCTCTGGGTGCTGTGCTGAGATGGGCTTATGCTCAGCTCCGACTGAATTTTCTGTACTGGATGCAGTTTGCAGTTAACCACAGTGCTCTTATCTTTTCCTGCAATAAAAAAAACAACCAAAAACCACTCCTCAAAAGTTTTAGACACTGCACTATTTTTCTCTTCCCTGCGCACAAGCTGAAATCAGCTGTTTGCAGTAAAACGTTAGCAAGAATAGAAGGGCATGTTTGACTTTTTAAAATTTTTTATTTCTTCACTTATTTTATATACCCACCGTGCATATAACTGAAGAACCTTTGTACTTCCAAAAGTGACATAAGTGTATTGTGATTACTAAATCTAATACAGTAATGCATTACATTACTGCACTGCTGGAAAATGTGATCATTGTAAGCATTGGATGTGTTACACTCATTGAATGACCAATGAGCAGCCACGCTACAATCACCACAGGCAAAGACAGGATTCAATACAGCCCAAGTTTGTTATTTTATTTATCAAAGCTTTAACTTACAAAAGCTTAACATGACAGCTCTGTGGAGCACTGGTGCCCTATACCAGCAGCAAAAAAACAGCTATAATTGGCAGTCCTTTATAACTTCTGCTGATGGGCAACATTTTGCTCATAATATGCCAGGGGTGTTTCCAAACTTCATAAAAAGGCAATTAAGCCATGTGGCCAATTTGTATATTATAATTTACAATTAAGACAATCACCCAAAAGCACCCATAAACCCTATATTTTAATTTAAACAATATAATCCTACAATCCCAAACAGCACTTAAAAACACCAAACAACTCCCTCACTTAACTTCCTACTTGGCTTATTCTATGATCTTGAAATAAGGTTAGACCCCCCCCCATGACACATTTGCCCAGACTGTGGGGAGGACAAAGGAGAAAACAGGTGAGTGATTGCTACACCAGAAATCCACGTGCACTAAAATCAGCACCCATATTCACAAAATACATTACCCACACTTTTTTGACCCACGTAATAATCAATTACATTTGTGAATAACACTGTTTTTTTTTAACTTATAGAATCTGAGTAGCTGTTCAAGTGCCTGGAATACAGAATCACACAACTCATGAAAATATTTAAGCAGCATCATGTGTAAGTATGTTTCTTAATGCGCAAATGTTTTCCCTAAAGTGCAAATGTGCCCTTTTTTCTCCTTTTCCCATTAGGTTTCCTTGTTTAGCTGTTCCGGCTTCAGCTAAACCCTCTTAACTTGCCATAACTTGCTTGCTTAAACATAATGAATGCTATTTGGTTAAGAGCTGATGCCTATTGCTAAGATATAACCTTTAACATTACTGATTCCCAGAAACTGGGATTGTAGAAACCTAAATATTGTCAAATAATTTTGTGCCACTTGAAAACAAATCTGTCCACATGAGTATTATGAAGGTTATTTTTCTCACTATTGAGAGATTTTCTCCTCTTATACGTGCTATTGTTTTCACATTCTTTCATCACAGCATGTGGATTCCAGTGGGCCTCTCTGCTTTATTTTTCTTGGATAAAAACACAGGTTTGCTGTTTATCTGTACTATCGGCATCTGGCACTTATTACACAGGGATGGGAGCACAAGCTTGGATTATTAGGATTACTGGTGGATTGGTAGAAGGAAAGTGATTCATAGCAAGGTTAATAATAGCAAATTCTCCTTTTACCCATATAACACCAGATAGACCGGCCTCGGGGCTTTCCCTACATTATAAACGTCTGAGCCTACCCCAGTCTTTTAGAATGCAGTCCATGAGAAAAATTCCCAGAACTCTCTCCTCTAAAGCTGCTTTGATACCCCGGAGAATGCTAACACGTGTACCAAGGTACATACAAGCACACTAACAAAGCATACGGAAAGACTTTACCTACAAATACAAAAATGCCAAAATAAAAATGTCTCATAATTTACTGTAATTTAAAAGAAAATTTCTTTGCCCTTTGATAAGCACATTTTTACCTTTAGCACCTCATCATCTTGCTATCAACCATGGTACATATGTGTGTGTCTTTGTGTTAACTGTGTGTACTGTACATGGTGTTCTTCAAGACAGATACAAAGGGACCACTAATCCAGAGCGACAGAGGAATAAACACAATCCCTAATCTCATTGATCCCCTCACAAAATCATTCAATTATACTCCACCACTGAGTATAGCACCATGCACACAGGGAAAACGCAGCAGAGGTAACAATCTTTTTTTTTCCCCCATTACAGAATAAGAAAGCCATAACTCAATGGAATATGATAATGGAATACCACACACAAGGAGACAGACAGGCTGCTCCATTCAGCGTCGAGTTTTCACGGTGCTTCGTGATGATAAAAGACATGGCAGTAAGACGTGTTCTCTATAACCAGCAGCAATACTTGGTGGTATCACTGGAGAGGAATGTAGTTAATTTTATCAGGGGTTGGGGGCGATAGTGGGTGGTGTTGCTCTGCTGAAGCAATAAAAGGACTATGGGGTGAAGAGCGAAAATGAGAAAAATGAGACAAAGGAGAGGAGAACTCTACTGTTACATGTGCCACTAAATGACCCAGTTTAACAGCCCTAAGCCTGCTACCTATTATCACAGGGGAAGGCTTTTTTCTCCTGCAGCTTCAGCATGGAGGGCAGACCTGCTCTGATATCAGTGTGACAGCTACAGGGATGCTGCTGCCTGCTCACTGATTTAGGGGTTGTGTTTTTATTCTGTTCATTAGAGCTTTCTAAGCGGTTGGAGTGCTTGTAGGTTCATGACATTTCTGCTAGTCACATCAAAGGCTTTGGCAAGGGGGATACACAGAGCAGCTGGGGGTATCGGGGCTGGGAGCCTTAGGTTGGAATTGGTTGCATACACACACCTACACATGCACACACACACACACACACGCGCAAACTGGATGAACAAGCATTCCTATGCACTCATTTCCTCTTTTTCAATATTTCGCCTAAAACCAGGCAGATGCAGTAGACTTTTACTTCTTGGACTGGCATCGACCTTTAAAAAGATTCTTGTTCTGCCTCTGGACCCTTCAGTGCCCCTTTTCCCCTGTAAAACAAATGTTAGTTTTAGAAGTTAGTTTGATCGGGCCAACATTCAGTATGTTGGGCGTGGAACGTGGAGGAGCTAGTTTGATGTATGGCACCAGATGCCTGCTGCCAGATGTTGTACAGGCTGACATGCAGGTCTGGCATGAGGTTTCCAGGGCTGGCCGTGAACTAATTAATCTACTCCCGCTCTGGTCCCTCGGAAGGTCACACTGAAAATATCTGAGGCTGGGAATGTCTGCATGGTATGACATGCATATTTTGACTAAAGCTTTTGTTTTGGAGAAAAGCAGGTATGGCTCTCTATTAAGTGCACAGTTGTATGAGACTATGTCTAGTATACTCTTTAGGGGGGTGTATTATGGCCAAAGAGCATGTCTGCCAGTGAGAGGAAAAATTGAAACAAGATGTGCTGGCCTCTCACTCCTTTGAAGGTGTTCCACATCATACCTCTGATTCTGAGGAGAGTAGGAGTACTACCATAAAAGGACATTCTGTTTACCTTAACCTGCCATCGTCTGCTTGCCAGATGTTCCCGAGTTTTTCTTTCATCTCCTCGCATGAACCTTATTTTTATTTTTACAGCAAGTTTGTTGCTCTACGTTTTTCTCGGGTGGGAGAAGAACAAAAGTCAGCTTTCTTCAGCTGGAGGGAGGAGAGGCTAAATTTGAACATTGTTTAATTTGCCCTAGAAAGCGTGGTAAGTCTGAAGGATTTTCTGTGGAGAGGCGTACTTGATGGAAACACTGGTAACACAGAGACAAGAAGTGGGAGCTATAAACATGGTTTCCATTAAGTCCTCAGCTTTGGCGAATGCATCTACCGTACACATGCAAGATTTTTTTTTTCTCCCCAATGTCTGTTATCCTAAAAGAAGTGTTTTCTTTGAATTACTTACTAGCTGATTGCTAATGATAGCTAACAGCTATTTAAAGTCATTTTCTTTTTCATTGCACATACATTGCAGAAAGGAAGTGGGAAATCTCGTGGCTCACCAAAGAGAGTGTACTGCATAAAAGAGAAGAGAATACAATAATTTTAAAAAAAAGTATTATTCAGTGTCTTCAATGAATAATTAAGATATGTATGAGTACAACATGCAGAAGATTAGCTCATATATTGTGTCAGCATTGTCATGTCCAGAGGATTGCTGAGTGGAGTGCTGCTCTTTTGACAACATTTTATTGTGTTAATGATTTACGTTATGATGCTAGCATTGGTTATAGGTGAGGAGAATGACATTTAAATGAGATTCAAATATCCCAGTGCCTGCTTTTAAACTAAATAAATGCCTTATTTGGATATAATGTTGACTGCCCTCTATTTTTAATTAATGTCACTTTTATTTACATAGCAAGTAAACTCTCTTTTAATAGCAGGCTTCAGGATAAATATCACAAAGTGCTTCACATAACAAATGCTAAAATGTAGCACCAAATCACAACAGTGGTGCACAACCCTGTGAGCAAGTACCAGGTGACAGAGGGAAGAAACCAGGCTCAGTGAGGGGGTAGTTATCTGCCATGCTTAGGGGTGAAGAGAAAGAGAGGAAATAAAGGAGAACATTGGGGAAAAGAATAAAACACAAACAACAAGGGCGAGAAGAAAACAAATTATTTATATTCAAACACCTGGGGAGTGAAAAGATGTGACTGAAGAAGTACATCTGTACTCATGGGGAGTCCCCTGGCAGCCTTAGCCTATAGCAGCATAACTAAAAGTGACTCAGGGTCATCTGATGGAAGACCCCTATTTGTCTACAAAACACTTGCCATTTATTCTCCGAGCAGTAGCTTAACAAGCTAAAAGCCATTGTCCTCCAAAATAAAAGTTGTGTCTTTTGAAATGTTCTGGTTGCTCACCTTTTATTTTGAAAGCAAAAGTTGTCTGTTTCTGGTTTGCGTCACACTTTTCACAGTTTCAGTTTGCAGACAAGTTGATGTCTTGTCTGCTAGCAACCAAAGTAATTGGATGTTTTTTAGTGTAACACTATATACCACTTTTTGACCATTTTTTTACACTAGCAATTGCCAGCAACCTCTAGCAACCACTTGCTAATCAGTTGGGGAATAAACATTTTTAACCTTGTGACCAGTGGCCACCAAATGCTCACCGACTGGTCTAAGACAGCTGGATCAAGAAAGCACATTTTAAGTAATGTTTTACAGCCAACTTATCCACTCTGTATTCATTATTTTGTTTGGCACAAATTAGTAGAAAAATCTTGGCTTGGTCTTAGACTATTAAAGAGTATAGATTTAATACTACAGCAAATAGGGAATGTAACAATATATAAAGCAGAAAAACTTTAAAGCTTTATTCTTAAGATTTAAAGAAGGTGGACTTTACTGAACATTCTTCCAAAATTGCTGCTTTTACTATTTTTTTCTCTTTCAATGAATTTCCTTCCTTTTAATGTAATTGTGGACTTTTCACCATGATGGATTTAATGAAATTATTTAGAATAAATGATTAACCTTAAACCTTGAGTTATTTTGACTTGAAAGAGAGTCATTGAAATGCAGTGCCAGTAAAGGCCAGTAATTATGAGACCCTTAACTGAGGGGAAAGAAAAAAAGAAGAAGGTCATTTGCTATTGCTGCCTCATCCAACACTAAAAACACCACTGAAGGAATAAATGCTTTACAAGAATGCACCAAAAGAAATGGAATAATTCAAGCAGGGAGTTGTAACAGTTGTATTGTTTTTAAACTGTCAGGAAAGTCAATGTGATTTATTTCTCAAGACTTTTTTTCAAGCCATTTGAATTATGGCAGTCTCTAAATGGTGATAATGAATAAAATAGTACACGACGGAGCCAATCGTCTTCCCATAACATTAGAATGAACATTTCAGTGATGTGTTTGGGAGCGAAAATAAAATATCTCCCCAAGGTACAGATAATAATTTCTGTCTTGAAGATGAAAGGTTGCAGAGAGGACACTTCAATGAAAAGAATGACAGTCCTTCATCATAAGTTCTTCTTTTTTGATCTTATAGTAATTTAAGAATACTTTTAGTGGCCATATTGAGAATTTTTGATCACCAAGGTTAGCTTTCAAGTTTTTAAACATTCTTTTTTCTAAATCCACATTTGGCATATTCCAATGTTCTTCTTTGCCACTTCGATTATACAGTAGATAAAGAGACGTAGTAAGTCCATTGTCACTGCCAAGTGAAGCGTTTTTCCTTGCCGATGCCAGGCAGAGGCACTGGTAATTGTCTGCTATTCAGTGGTCACATGACTACATTCAAACCTTTGCACACTTTGTTATTCTTAAAATGCTCCCAGTAATGACTCAGGCTCATTTTCTACTAATCATGCTTGTATTCCTCTTTTGTAAACTCTGCTCTGCTACTGCTCATAAAACAAAGAAACAAAGAAAACCCACACTCTTTTTTATATCTTCCTATTGTTTGCAAGGGCACCCAAAACTCTATTTCCAAACTCTTCTTTTTACCATGTTACAAGTGACAACGTTTTCAAATGACTGCTTGATTAGGCAGAGTGCAGTAGTCGCTGGGCCCTGTGGCTGTTGTCAGGCTCGTCTCTGCACCACTGCCTCTGCTGGTGAGATTTATCCTGTTTGTTTTGGTACAGCAGCAACATGCTTTCTCTCTCTGAGCAGATATGCACTTTCACACCTTCGAGAGAAAATTCACAGAAAATAAGAGACGCCAAGGCAGGTACTTGCCCTGCTTCCAGGAAATACTTTTCGCCGCAATATACAGTGCATAACGCATTCGGCGTTCCTTTATCTGTTCTGCTTTGAAGGTATTTCCACACCACACACTTATGTAAACATAGGCTTATACAGTAACACCTGGCAGCGTGAGCATAAAACGCTACTGTAACTCATGCTCCATGATGTCGGGCTCCCTGGTGCTACACGTTATTCTGGTGTGTGTCACAGAATCCATGTCTGTGCGTGTAAGCAGTATTTGAATATGAGGTGTTTGTTAATCCATTTCAGCATATTTAAAGCTCTAATGTTTTGCATCATACCTTCACCAGCGATTAAATGTTATTCAGATGCTTTTGGGATTACTTAGCTTCTGCTATTGTGGATGATTGTGTGGAAGCCGACTGCATATTTAGAAAAAGACATGTTGCTCAGTGTGCTCGCTCTTTTTAGCAAACTGAACAAGATAGTTAACATTTCTTGCAAAGCATCTCAAACTGAAATGAGTATCTTTTTCAGAAGAAACAGTGTCATTCCTGTTTATTAGTTACTTTATTTTATGGTATTAGTGGTTGAAACATGGACAAGGATTATTCTGACTTGACTCTTAAGCGAGAGGATTGTAACCCTGGAGACAGCTTGGCCAGAGCACCGGACTGTACATGTATTAGCTGAGGTCCTGCTTTCTAAATGTCTTGAAAGAATGTCAGATATTATAAAGGCTAGAGCTAAATTCAGCAAGAGAAAGATTTATGTGGCTACTGTATATGCCTTTCTGTGCACTTTTATAATGATGATGATGTTGGTGCAGATCCACAGTATCTGACTGGATGATTTAAGGTAACTAGTTTTACTTGTGACAGTTGCTCCCAACAGGAAATGCCTCAAGAGATACCATCTGTCCAGGCTTTTTCTGACTTTCCTAATATTCATTAAACATGGTGTGCCTAGCACAGCGCAGGAACCCTACAGCCTCTCTATGATTCACATCACACACAGCTAGCGTGTCTCATTAATGGTGCCACCACGGCTATTGATGTTGCACTGGCCAGGGTTACCTATGGGCCAGTTCTGCCTGGTTTCTGCGGGGGGTCAACAAGCAGTTGAAATTGAAGGAGTGTGTCCATCCTAAGGCACACTGATGAAAATGAATGAAAGTCACTTTAATGTGTGGCCTGCTCCGGCAGGGATCACTGGCACTTAGCATTCAGCATAAAAGCAGAAGGTGCACTGCCTTTTTGCATACATTCACAAATCCAGGAGAGGAGACTGAAACTAGGAAAGAAGACAAGTAAGCTTATGGCTCTGTACAGCTGATCTCGCAAGGCTGACAGTCTGTGTCCACAGAGTGTGAATTGTTATGCCACAGAAAGCTTAGCAGCTGCTCAGCGCTAATTGTGGGCCTCCAGTGAGTTGGCAGCTTATTCTTTGTCAAACACCTGAACAGCACAAGTCAGAGTAAAGTCACTGCAGAAGGGAAGCAGATGCATATCCCATATAAAGGTGCATTCTCATTTTCGCATAGGTAGACAAACACAATACCGAACACTGATTTTTAAAATATTTTACCCGATTTATTCATTACTTCATGCCAAATATTTAGAATCTTACAGTATTGTGAAAAATTATGATAGACAGTGTATAATGGATGGTATGTAATGGAGTTTATGTGTTGCTTATAAGCACTTGTAATTTTGTTGAAGTGGTCTTGAGAAGTTGCACTCTGGGCTTGTAATTGTTGTTTCCTGTACATTTCCCCTGCTATTTTCAGTCGAGTCCTTGTACCTGATCATTTTTGGAGTGTTTTCTGTTTGTTATGCCACTTAACACTGACCTATGAAACATTCTAGCATAAAAAGGCAGCTAACCCACGGGATGAACCAGTTTCGTTCCCATTTTGCATTGTATCATTAGCTAACAAGCAACTTGTTCTGTTGTTCCATTTTCTTTAGTTGAATTTTTGAAACAGACTTAAAATACTATTTTTGCACCAACAAGATAATTTTCTAAGAGCATTTTAGACAAAAACTAGGCACATCTCAGCAAAGATGTACAGTGTGTCATTAAAAAAATCTGAGGAAACCGGACAAGTGGAGGACAAACAAAGTCATGGGAAGTAAAATTATATCCTTAAGAAATAGGAAAAGATCCGCCAAAAACATTACACAGAACCTGCGAGAGGTATTGAGCTCTTCAGTTGATCCATCTTCTGTTCATTGAAGCCTGATGACAATGGAAATTTCGATTGAGAATCTAAATTTGAAAATGCTGACCCTCTGTGTGGAGGTCAGGAGAAAGGTAGAAGAGTCTACAGTCATCTTTAAAGCATGGTGGAGGCGCTGTCATGGTTCGAGACTACGTTTCAATCAGTGGTGTGGAGATCTTGTCAAAACTGATGAAATTAAGAATGAAGAGCAGATTTTGATCCACTGCCAGTGCAATAAAACCATACATGGATAGAAAAACACACAATTAAACACTATCAGTCCTGGACTGAGTGCCCCAGAGCCTGGAACCCAACATTATTGAAACAATGTGGGATCATCTTGAGAGATAATGGAAGAAAAGTCAACCAACATCTAAAGAAGAACTTTGAATACCTTCCTAGAAGCCTGGAAACTATTCCTGATTACTTCTTAAATAAATTACAAGAACACGTACCTAAGAGAGTTCACGTTGTCACACCAAATATTAACTTTTAAGCTTTTTAGAAATGTACAAACTCTGTTTTTGAATGATTTACTCTATTTCCATCTATGTTTTCACATGTTTCAACAAATCACCTATTTCTCATTATCCTAGCAAAATATGAATTAGTGAATTAAAATCTTTGCGCAATACTGCATATGAGAGACGGGGACTACATATATTCATATATAATGAAACATTTACAGAAGTAAACATAATAATATTTAAAAACAAATGTTTCTGATTATGGCCATTCTTGTGTTAATGTGAATGTGTTTTTTTTTCTTACCTTTTGAAAAGAAAAAAAGAAAAGAACAGAAAGGACGAGACGAGGAAGAGGTAATACTGCTTAGTATCGGTTTTTGCCCTGTGGTGATGACATGGTCTGCAGGAGTTTCTCCATTAGTACATGCTGACCTAATGTAATAAACATCCAGGGCTGATCCCTCCCAGACCACGGGTACTTCATCACAGATGATAAACCCTGTTCTGGTAAGACTAGCAGGAGGAAAAGGAGGGGATGTCGGGGGTGTTGCTTAAAGGGTGACCACAGCCATCACAAAGGGCAGAGACAGACTGTCATGCTTTTGCGTCAGCCTCAAACCTCCTTTTCTCTCTCTCCGTCTGTATTCTGCTTCAGTTGTCAGGAAAATTGGCAAGCAGTGAGAATGAAAAAAGCGGATCAAGTTGAGAAAGCTCCCAACTCAGGGGCCATGCTCAAGCATAAAAAAAAAGTAAAGGTCCTCCTACTTGACAAAACAAGGAAAGGAAAAGAGGAAGAAAAAGAAACTGCAAGGTTATTTTTAGAGAAACTCAGAAAATGTGTTTATATTACTCGAATGAACTGCTGAAGATTTATAAGTAATCACAGCTCATAATCATCATCTGTGGTGAAGGTTAAACTGTACAGTTAACATCACTGTGCCCCTAACTGAGTTGTGCTTAAATTGAATGTATTGGCCTGTGGTGATTGGTTCTGTGCTCTTTTTTTTTATCTGGTGCAGCTTTCCAGCAAATTAAATAGAAGGAAATGATCCTTCACACCAGTGTTAAATGGGTTGTTATACATTATCACACTGCTCATCTCTCCTTACAAGTTCCCACTCTAAGAATTGCAGATGCAACGCAAAAGGTGTGATATCTGCCAAGCGTCGAAAGGTATTTATCGTACCAGAGTTTCTGACAGTATGTGCACAAGAAGAAAAAGGTTTAAGCTCACAAACCCGTGGCCTGAACGTTACACAACTCAGACACATATGCACACACATGCTCATCCTTTGAGTGCTGCATAAAAACAAAAAAAACAAAAACAGTGAGCCTGGTGTTACTAAAGACTGACCCTTAGTACTATAAAACCTAGCTAGGTGGGCTGAGTATAAAAACAAAAGAGGATTTTGTGTCTCAGTGTTGAGCTTTAGTGATTAATATGCCTCCCACAGCGTGCTCTCATTTATCAGACAGCTTGTGAAAACCGTGGGAAACTCTAGACTTCAAGCAAATATTAGGCTCTCTGTAGTGTATGTTCACTCTTACTTTGCTAACTTAAGTCCACTCATATGAAAACATTAAATACATGAGTTTCTGACATGAGTCATATACTGTAACTATTGGCCGTGTCAGTTTGTCACTCTGGATATGCATAGGCGTATCTCGTAGCGTTGTTTCGATCAAGAAAATTCACTTATTTTGAAATAATACTGCATTTTGTTTCTCTCTGCATAGCTGTACAGTGAGATTGCCGTGAAAAGGAAAAACAAAAACAAAAAAACAAAAATGCTTGCTTTGGCTGGCTTGGCAGACATCCAGCTCACATCTGCTGACAAGGAGTCAGTGGACTTCCACACATTCACGAACCAACACTCACCGACAACACATTACAGCACCTGATAAGAGTGTTTTCTACTTTAGGTCCCAGCTGTCCAAAGGAAATCATTTGGGATTGCATTACCTCTGGTTAGGGTTGGAGTAATTAGCAGTATGAAGCCAGAGACTACTCTGGGATAAATCCTTAACAAGCCACTAGTACCAACTGTTAACCCTTATTGATGTTCATATACTTTCACAGTATAGGTCTGGGTCATTTGTCTATACCCAATTTGAACTACATATTGATTTATAATCTATAAATGCATCAGTTATCAGGGAGAGTCTGTTTTTAGACTTTGGAACTGTCATTTTTGAAGAAAGACATCTAATATCATACATATCCTGTTTTACAGCCACAATGACTGAAATATATTTTAAAGAAAGTGAAAATGGCAAAAAAAAACCCCCCAAAAAACCCCACTTTTGGAGCTTTTTATAGAATCATGTATGACCGTTACAGTAATGTTCTCACTGATATACCATAAAAACCATCATAACTATCATATGTAACAATCTTTTTTAATTTAAGGTAATCATCACTTAGAGCACAAGACATAAAAAACACTTCTGAAACACTGAAACACTTCTTGTGTGCAGCAGCAGTGGTAGGAAACGTGTGTGGGACTTGGACACAGTGAGTGTGTTTCCCACACTCATTGAAATGGCATCTCAGCTGCCTTTATACTCTTATGACCCTCTAACCCCTCATTTGATGTCTATTTTAATCTCAATTAGCTCTCAGTTGGTTTAATCTCAGTGAGGTCAGAATAAATGTATTTTTTTCTTCTTTTTTTTTTTAGGTTATTTTGCTAAATTTCAGGTTCTTTTAAGTGCAGGTGCATCATATATAATCACTCTTATGGCCTCTTGATATTTGGCTTTGATTGGTCATGCGAATGTACATCACAGTGTGCCACAGTCGCTGAATGTGTGAGTGCTCTCCGGACAGCGTGCTTGTACTGCTCCATGCTTTGCTCAGTGCAAACTGTGCATGGGTGGTGCAAACCATAGGAAATAATGGATTTCAGAGGGCAGCGATATTGTTGTTGCATTGTATGCGAAGCGTCCTTTGTGGTGTTTTACTGTTTCACAGTTTTAAGTTTCCTCCATGATCCTTCAAAGATCAGCAGGTGCCTGTCTCTGTGGGAATCTGGGCAAATGTCACGGGAACAAAAACACTGTCTTCTGATAGTGCTTCAAGAATTCAAGTTCCTCCTTGAGTTCTGTTTCCACTGTCCCATAAAAATACACACATGACATGTACAATGTTTTAAAATTCACTAAAAACCATCATTTTGACCCAAATTAGGGGGGGTCGAAAATCCATTTGACTTTATACTTGTGTAATATCAATCAAAACACCCTCAACGTACAAATACTTGTATTATCTGCAGAGTGATTCAGAATTTTAACATATTTTCATTTTTGTGTATTTTGGATCACTTACAATATGTAAGCGTTAAACTGGGGGAAATTTTCTCTGGTTTTGCACAGCAAAGTATACGCACAACATTTCAGTCTGTCATATAACAGGAGGTTCAATATTGAACTGGGTAAATACAGAGAGTGAAGGAACAGTGCATTTGGATGTGTGTGTCTCTGTGAAACTCTATGTCAGAAAGAATATTGCAACTCAATAACATAATCTGTGAACACAAATTCTCTGGAGAAGTTTCTGTGTTTCCTGCAAACTTCATTACTTCACCAAAATGATAGAAAAACAATAAATTTCTGTCTTATAATACCCCAGCACACATCATAGTGGTGCAGTAGGTGATTTAGAGGTAGCTGAAATGTTGCGAAGGGATAAAGGAGGAATAATCAGTGTGTTTTGACCATGCAATGACTATTTGGAAAATGTAACAAAGAAGCTTTGCAAACAGCCTGAAATAGGAATTAGATAATGAGATCCCATATTTAAGCATCTCCATTCTAGATTTTTGTCTCAATCATTGTACACATGTTAGCATTAGCTTCTCCTTGAATACTTGTAGATGGATCGATTGCATGCCTATCTAAAGGGTACTGTTGTCAATTAAAAGTGCACGTATATAGCTTTTCTGCAGGAATTTTTGATATTTAAAGGACTGTCAAAAAAGAGTGTTGTATTTTAATTTGACATTATCAGTTAGAATAAAATCAAAACAGTCCCGAATAGTCATAATTTTCAATTCTCCTGACATTGCACACCATTCAAGTGTCCCAGTGGTTAAATGTTTAAAATAAGCTAAAGGTTCCCCCTGAAGTCTGAGTTTTTAATGCGGTTCTATCAAATCTTTCTCTATGCCAAGACAGCTGAGTGCACTTCCTGCTGATGTATTTGCATTTTCATACATCTTCTTACAAATCCAAGGGGATACAGGCCATTAGGAACCTGGGCTAAAGGTACTATACATGAATGCTAAATGAGCTGTTAAATAAAATCACCCTCCTCATATTTTTTATCTCGAAGGGTTGGCAAGACCTGTCCTACTAGCAGTGACATATTGCTATAAATGTGAGTGAGTGGAACATATGTCGCACAAATTAGTGAAGACATTGCTTAGCTATGCTGCTCATGCATCATCTCTTAAAACTCATATGATGCTTGCATATTAAGGGATTATATATTAAAAGTAAAATACAAAACAGTATGTCTATATATTGCAGACCATATTGAAGAGAGGACGTGATATTTTGTATTATCGATTGCTTACAAATCACAAAATATTTCACTGCTTTTTTTCCACTTATTACTTATATTTATTAACTAATTGTTTTGTTTTACAGAGAATAGACATTAATTGTTCATAGTTTTATATAAATGAAAATGTTGCAAGATAAAAAAAAATAACTCTTCCTTATTAATACACTGAATCTCCGTCAGCCCAAATAAAATACAAACATTTGATTTAGAGCATACACATCCCTCTTCCCCTCTGTTTTTCTCCCCCTCACTCCCCTTCTTTCTCTCTCTCCTTTTCCTGTCCCCCAATCATGTCATGTCTGTAACAAATGAAAATTAAATAAATAAATAATAACAAAGGTCAATAAAATGGATCACTAAGGCAAAACCGCGATGGTCCTTTTGATAGAATAAAATCCGTTGGGCATCTTTCCTGACCTTCAGACAATAATTCTGATAAAGATCC
>VURO01036128.1:7308-31169 GCA_015108175.1 Pelvicachromis taeniatus
GTACTGCTACAGGCCAGGGACGCTTAAAGCACCATCAGCACTTACTGCACTGCCTAGAATTCTCTCTCTCTCTCTCTCTCTCTCTCTCTCTCTCTCTCTCTCTCTCTCTCTCTCTCCACACTCACACACCCACACACACACACACACACACACACACACACACACACACATCATCCTGCTCAGTCAGCACTCCCCTCTATATCCTGCTTTGATCCTATTAGATCATGTCCGGTAGAACAGATTCCAGATCAGCCTTAAAATAATAATAATGACAGGTGTGAAATCAAAGCAGAAGCTCTGTCAGTGAATAACGTGTATAAATCCAGTGGTTCACTGGCTCTCCCTGCTGGCTGATGTGGTGTTTGCAGTTTTATGAGAGCAAATTTCACAGTTTGCATTTGAGCTGAAGCACTTTTGCAGGAGTGTAATGTACCTTAAGTTATATTGGTATAGTGTTGGAATAAGTATAAATGTAAATGACACATGATTTTGATGTGTTCATGTCACTGATGAAACTTAGGGGGACATTGACTAGAAGGAAACACTGTTAGAGTGGCACAAACACACAGAGATATGGATCCTGTACACAACATTCTGATACGTGATTTTTTTTTTGGCACTTTAATGATTCAATGCTGTGGACAGTACAGCAAAACAATAAAACACAAGATCATAAGATAATCTTCAACCATTTATACAATGTGTTGATGAGTAAGAATAAACTTTCATGTGCAGAACTGCAGAAAAAGAGAAAGAACACAAACAAAAAACCCTTTTTAGATTAGGTCTGAAAATACATTTTGCTTGATTCTCTTTACAAAGTGTTCAATTTTTTTTTCCCAATTATTTTTTTTTGTCTCTATTTAACGACATCACATGTAGCCTTTTTTCCATTTGCTAACAGAGGAGGATTGTTGCTGGTGATGAGAGGCAGATTACAGTGCAGTGGGATCTGCTGCCCCTCCTATCATGTTAGTCTCAGCAGCCAGCGGTGCTGCACCGACATCAGTGGCACCGGCGTCAACCTCAGCTGGGACATCAGCAGCAGCAAGTATATCGGCGGTGGCAGGGGCAGCTGGATCAGCGGCCACCTCAGGGGCTGCAGGGGCACTGTCAGCAGGAACTACATCAACAGGAGGTATGTCCACAGCAGCAGCACCATCAACTGAAGCAACATCTATGGGGACGTCAACTACAGCTGGCTCAACAACCGCTGCAGGGTTTGCTGAAGGCTCTGCTTCAACCACGGCTGGGTTGGCCTCAGCTGCTTCTACCTCTTCGGCCTCCTCAACCTCATCAGAGTTCAGCGGGGCAGGTCCTGCAGCTTTGGTGGCAGGGTTACCATCCTGTGCCAAAGAAACAAAAAAAATATCATGTCATAGGCTGCTTCACTTTCAGGGTTTATGCCTGTGACTTTGTCATATTTAAAGTTATTGTTTGCAAAATGTCTGCAATGTTGGCTGAAAATCCAGCAAAATCTGCTTCAGTCTGTGTTTCTTTGGCTTGTTACACCCATCAGAGTGTCGTCTATCCTGAATGTGTCCTTTTCTTGTTCTAGCGGTCTGTTTTAACAGTGTTTGCACGTAGCGTCTAATGCTCTTGTCAATTTAGCCTAAATTTATTTATTCAGGTATCTGAGGAAAATTGAGAAAAACCTCAATTTATTCTACAAGGGGAGTGTGTTTGTTCTACACGCATTAAAAGTTGCACCAATTTGGTTTTCAGCTCTACACCATTCTTAAACCATTCCATTGTGGACAGAGAAGTAGTTGTTGTGAATAAATAAAATAAGAGCAAATATTTCTCTAAACAGCAAGGAAAATGTACACATGGATTTCTCAATAACAATGAATATACAGTTCAGGATGAAACTGAGATGCCTGAGCACCTCTGTCTCCTCCTCTGAAGCGTCTCCAACAGGGACGGGAGCTGGAGGAGGGACATCAGCGGGTTGGGCTGGTGCAGCATTCACCTATATTAAATGTACATAGCCTATATTATTATTTGTAATATTAATAACTATAACAAGAAATACATGTGTAATATATGCAATGTCACAGTGCTGTGTGTATGCTCACAGTGGCCCGAGCTGAGACAGCCTAAAAGAACATAATTTTATGTCAGTTCACAAATAAATAACACACAAATTTCAGCAATCATGCCAAATTTTCTTATTTTTAGTTTCACATAAATCCACCAATAAACTCCTGTTGGAAACTAACAAGAGTAAACTTACAGGAGCATTAGCAGAGGGAAGGAATGGATTTGGGGCAATTCCCTGTAAATAAACAACAATAACAGAAATTAAAACAGGTTTATAATCATAAATGAGCATTCATGGAAGGCCTATCTGAAGTTCTTATTTGCTTCAAACATCAATGAACCCCCATAACCTGCTGCTGGTAGAGCCTGTACATCTCCATCCACCTCAGGGCCTCATTAGCATGTGCTGCAATCTGCAAATAAATACCAGACATCTTCAGACATGCGGTGCAATTAAGCCAATATTAAGCCAATTATGCCCTATCTGTCAGACAACTATCATACTGCACAACTGATGGCATGACAAAAACATAGCATTACATGTTATAGCAGACGGAACCAAAGCTCAAAACAGAAAAGTTAAAAAGGCTGTCTTACCTCACTGCTTTCGCTCGCTGGAGCCTGCAATTTCAGGAAGAGAAGTGAGCAAACAACAGTTAGATGTGGATAACTGTGTTTTAAAATGGTATCAGATGGCAGATTTAAAAATACACAATATTAGACTTACAGGGGCAGCCAGAGTAGAGACCAAGAGGCACATGAAGAAAACAAGCTGCTTCATTTTGACTGTTACAGTAGAAAAACCTGTATAACATAACACACAACCCAGATTTTTATCTTAATTTTCTTTGCTAAATAAGGGGAAAAATCAAGACAGAAACAGTTAAAAAAGATTATATTAAAAAAACAATATTTGTGAAGGAAACAAGGTTGCCCCCAAAAATGAGAAATTGTTTCTGCTGGTAGTCATCTTACCTTGTTGTCCTGCAGAGAAATTGTGACAAAGCAACTCAGCAGACAGCAGTCTACTTCATGTCCCTCACGCATGCCATTTATATGCCGCTACATCCTGTAACAGCCAATCATAGTAAAACAGGCACAACTATGTGTTTGAAGAATTCTCCTTACATGTCAAAAGTGAAAAAGAGGTATCTAGGATTGAGGCCCCTGTTGTTGTTAATTACATGGTATGCAAGTATGCTTATAGCACACATGCCCACCTTTACTGCCCTAAAACCAAACTTTGAAAAAAACAAAAAAAAACAGAGGGAGACGCCATGAAGCAGACATAGGCATGTAATGATATGTCCCTTCTTAATTTGACTTGAAAACAGTGAAAAGGAAAATCAAGAACATAAAAATACTGTATTACTAAAAATAATGTAAGTACCGATGATAACTACAGAAACATACAATGCAGTGCTGATCCTCCAAAGTATGGCACTCGCTTGAACAGAGGTTATAAGAAGATCTGCTCAAATATTGCACTTTTCAGCTCTTTCTTTTAGCTTAACATTTTAAAGGGTTGGGGTATTTTTTAAAAAAAAGGTTTTTTTTGACTGACTACACACATTATGTATCATTATCCATAGAGGAGAGAACGTGGAAAAATAGGTTATTTAGCTGGTTAGCTTTTATGTACATTTGTCTCATAATCTGCTTTAGTCTAAGAAAGAATCCCCATGCAAAACACACCATGCAATGGGCTGTACGCTGTATGCTATATGTATTACAATGTGTGACTTAAGTTAAACAACTACATATTTTTTTCTCAAATGAGCGCCACATTTCACACAAGTTTTCCAAAAATTATTTTCATCTACTGAAAGTTAGAGTGGGCGTCAGTGTTAGTGGGAAGCACCACTTCTATAATGTCTGAGTTTTAACTAATGTGTTTGCTTTAACTTGCGTGACTGTACATCACAGGGATTTTGAACATTATAGTTCACTTTTTTTTTTTTCAGGTCAGATAATGAAGGAGTTGGTCTGTAATTTGCAGAACTCTGTACTATTCTGACCTCAAATCTGCTGAGCTAATCAACTTTGTCAAAAGATAACTCTTCATTAGTCATATAAAGGTTTACAGTCGTGCCATGTAGTTACATTATTCCCGTTTTCCGCTTTGAAGAAAAACTGCAGTTTTAAAAATGTGGTTCCAATGTGATTATCTGTTGCAACAGGAATACTGAACCTTTAACTCTCAAACTATGCTTTGTTTCAAGAGGCTACATTGCTGCTTTGACAAGCAAGTGCTTTCATTCATTTTTTTCCCTCACAGAACACGAACAAAAGCAACAGTGTAAATTTGGGGGCTTGCTTCATAAATGTCACAGAAAGAAATAAAGCTTTTTTTTAGGTTTTTAACCTAAACCTCATAACTGGGTGTGGCTGTACATTAGTTGTACATTACAACCTTGTTCAGTTTTGTTTTTCTGTGAAGCTCTATTATAAGTAAATTGCAGCACAATATTGAGGTCATGAGATCACCCAAAAAAAAAGAAAAAAAGGTGAGGGGAAGTGATAGAATAAGAAATGGGAAGCCCAACAATTCACTTTATTTGCGGACGAAGTACCAGGACTACTTTGTCGAAAAACAAAGAAAAAGAAAAGAAAAAGTCCAGAGTTTATTGCTAGAATTACCACACTGGAGTAAAGTGTGTATCAGATCCTCTTCCAGCTTTATAAACATCTATAGAAATGCAGCACTTCAGCTCCCTCCGGTGAGCATTTTCCTGACAAGTGATTCAAACCTACTTCCAAGTCTTAAGGAACAAGGTTGCAATGGTTGCTTTGCTTGCCACCGCAACCTCATACCACAGTCACTTAAATTTATAGCCACTGTTAAGCCCTTGAAGCCGCTGCAGTATTCTCCTGAACAATAGGTGTTGCCACTCAATAAAACATAAGCACTGATAAAGGAGAAGTTAAAATTGGAAGTTAAAACTTTGCCTGTTGCAAAGTTTTTGCAAAGTTTTTTCCACAAAATCTCAAGTTTTCCAACTGTTCCAACATCTCCGTCTGTATAGCTGCATGTCTTCTGAGCTTCTGTACACAATTGTACACTTGAGTTTTCAATCTATCTGCGGCTCATGAAAAGCTATATTACATTAGTTGGGGGTGGACTGCTGTAGTTTTGTTTCCCTGTTTGCCTTGCAGGTGCACAGAGGTGGACTCCTGGGCTGCGAGTGTCTGGTGTTCTCCTGAGGGGTGGAGAGCTGCGGTTGCTGTTTTGGTGTGTCTGTGCATCTATCTCGGTTGGTGGTGGTGAAGGATTGGGGAAGGTGCTTCCTGACAGTCTTGGGATGCGGGTCTGGGGTGCTTGTGGTGGCAGGGGCTGGCCTCCAAATGGGTGGCTGACCTCATCTGCGCCGGACCAGGTGCTGGACCTGGGGCCCAGGGTTGCATGGACTCTGGCTGGTTCCCTCGTTGTGTCGGCGTGGTTTGTTTTTTGTCTGTTACACGTACCGAAGTTGGCGATACATTGTGCAAGATGGTCATGATAGTGCACGATGGTCTTTTATAATACGATGTATTGTTGTAGATTAAGCTATGCAGAAGTATATAAAACTTTAAAATGAGCTAAACCTTAAACATCTGCAGTGGTAAAACCCAACATGCACATGAAAGCAGCAATAATGTGAATCCATCGACATCATATTTAACTGTAAAAAACTAAAAGGGGACTTTTTGGGTTGAACTACAGTTCCAGGAAAGAAGCTTTTGAAGAAGAGACAGTAATAGCGTGAGAAGCCAATGTCTGCATTTCTGATGTGCCTCTGAAGAGGTAAGTGTTCAGTCATGTTGGGACAGGCTTTTGTCCCCAGGTGAGCCAGGATCAGGGAGATCTTTCTCTTTCCTGTAATGTTTTTTATTTCCCTAAGACAATTACGTTTCACAGTGGGGAAATTTTCCCACCTACAGTGAAAATTAATGTCTGCTGTGTGATAACCTATAGTAGCATCTTACATAAAGCACTTACATGGTGTATAATGTATGTGCTATGTTACAGAACTATACAAGGATTTTTATACCAGCTGAGATCAAAAACCTCTGGGAATTGTGTTATAAAAAATCAAAAGTCATGGTTGATCTCCTATTCAATAATCTTCACAGGTATGTGTAGAAAAAGTCCGGTGTGGGTTGTTATATTTAAAATACTCCCTGGAAGTCTTGCTCTGACTGTTCGCACTCTGTGCTCTGCAGTTTAATTATGGAAATTAAAGTTATGCAAAGAGCAAACATTATCTTCCGTTTCAAAGGGATCCATGTGAAGATTCAAGTTTTCAGTCAAAGTGAGCACAGTTTCCAAGCTCAAAGCCATCGCCAGAGATGAGAAGCCAGACTAGGAGGTGCTTGCTGTTTTTTATAACATTCATGCAGTTCTACACATTTTTGGCTCCCTCTAACTTTTGTCCACAAGTACCAGAAAATGTAATGTGACTGAAGGTCTAATAATTATACCACCAACACTGAAATCAGGTAAGGTTTTAGATTTTTGTCGGTTCATTTTGAACAAATTTTAATTTTATTTATTTATTTTTATCTGAATTGTGCATATATTAGATTCTATATTTATATTTTTTATTAACAGAATTTAATTTATCTGTAAATATTCTTTTTATGCTGATAATGATGCTTTCTGGTAAACTAGCTCAGTGATTATGTGATGCCAAGTAATATTAATTCTTTACCATAAATATAGTCAGCAAAGTGAAATCAAGAAATAATATTTACAGATGAATTTGGTTTACTCTATTCAGGAATACATCTAAACTCTGAAATATGTATATTTGTTTGTCTTTAATCATATATAATTGTGCTTTTCTTATCACTTGTGGTATTTTTTTTTCATTGTTTATACATTCTGAGATTAGTTTTCAACACATATTTCAATGTAACAGATCAGTTCAAATAATCAATTTCATGTATAGTGTTTATGTTATTGGTTTAATTTTTTAGCAACGCAGTTATGGAAATAGAGTTTCTGCTGATACCCAAACCTTTGTATTTATTTATGTGTACTGATGAGATATGACTGTAAATAAAAAAAATTATTCCAAGTTTGAAAGAAGTCTATGGGAAAGGAACCAAGCTTTTCCGTGCGGAGGCTGTTATGTGACAAGTGAGATATTTATTTTCTCACCTGACAGAAGTACCTGGGGCACTATAAGGAGAAGGTCTTTATAGGACAAGGTATGAAATATACTTTTGAATAGCACCGCAGTTGATACTTCATAACTTTGCAATACTGTAATGTTAAATCACAAGATCCCCCGTAAAGGACAAATAAGATAATTTTTACTACAGGTATATTTTAATCCAAAAACAAAAAGAAAACAGATGCTGTGTTGAAATAATGAGTAAAAGCATGAAAAATTTGCTTCAAAAAGTAGACTTTATTTATTCAAAGAAAATGACATTTAAGGAAAAGTTAGAATGAAGTAATTAAAGTATGATGAAAATTCAACATCACATTGAGTCTGCAGTTCTACAACAGGTTATTGTTAATGTGGGGAAATAACAAGGGGAAACAAAGAGTGCTTCAGGAATATGTCTCATTTTATACAGATTATCCTCTTACTCTTTAGTTTAATAATGTTGTGATTTCTTAATAAAGACATGTTATTTATGATAACATTTGTGTTTTATTTTAACTTAGTTTAGCACTTTCGGAAACAACGTCACTGACGATTTCTTCCACTGCCGATGTTTGAATGTTCCTACGTTTACACCTTTGCTGGCATCTGTAAAACAAATGAGCAATTTCATGTGAGCATTGTTAGAATTATACACATTTCAAACAGTGTTCCCTTGTTTTTAAAGATGCTTTATAAGGCCTGATTTGTTGATTACCTACCTGGCTTGTCTGTATGGGCTGATCCTGCAGGTGCAGTTTTGGGGGGTCCTGGGATGGAAGCGCATTAGCATCAAATTGTGGAATCTGGAAAAAAACAACAAAATAAAAACTGAATTTACTAAATTATGGAGACACACAGTCAATAAAATGAGCTTCTTTAAAACATAATGAGATTATATTATTCGCTCTTCTATTTTCTCACGTTCATATTTTGTTGGGGATTGTTTTGTGGTGGATATTCAAATGGGAGAACCTGTGGGGAAAACAATTATAGTAGTGAATATATAGCCATGTTTAAAAAAAAAAACATAAACCACAAAAATACACATGGGGTAAATAGAATAAATAAAATCTTACTTCTGGCACTACTGGGCCTTTTGTCATTGGCGGGAAGTTTGGGATTATCTGTAATAAAAGTATATTTTGTATTTAGTTCCATGATATATAGAAATATACACACATAAGTTCATATTTGCAAATTTAAAATAAATATAAATAAATAAGTTCAAATTCTTACCCTTTGCTGAGCAAAGTCATATGCATAGAACTGGAAATGCAAAAACACAAGACACAAAAAAGTTTAAGAAAGCAGTTAAAACACTTCTATGAGCAGAAAAAAGTTTTCTTGGGCTAAAAGTTTCCATAATCTGCAAAACGATAAAAGAAATGACTTACTACTTCAACACTCTGTCTGCCTGGTGGCTGAGGAATGGAGTACTTGATGAGGCCAAAAGATGAAAAGGGCTGCAGTGAGAAAGAAGACAAAAGTAAAATCAGTAGCATTGAAAAGAAGTTAGGTGATTTTTTTGTAGGTGGAAAAACTTCTCTTAAACTTGTGTATGCATACCTGTGCTGGGTTTGATCCGCCTGCACCTCCTGGAAATCTGTGGGGATAAATCTTAGAGAAAAAAAACATCAATGTTGTACTGTAAGCATGATTCATAGCCACTGTTAGAGCCAAATGTAATAAATAATGGTGCTGATCTGAAAATGTGTATAAACTTGAGTAATAAATAAGAGTCTGACATACCAGTTCCACACTGTAACCACCAGGAAGTCCAGTGTGTGGAAAACCAGCCGTAAAGGGATTGTTCATCTGATTGCATGCAAATTTTTAAGACTTCAGTATACAGCAATATTTTGTGTAAGTGTTTGCAGCATTTTAAACCCATGTATAGAATATACACAGAAGATATAGAGAAGATAAACAGTATGCAGTATGCATCATTACCTGTAAAGTTGGCATCTGTTGCCTGGATCCAGTGTAATGAGGCAAGTACTGAAACTAAAGGCATAAACAGAAGGTAAATTTAAGCAGTAGACAGGTTTCAGCTTCTTGACATTAATGGTTGGCTTTTACTTAACACTCACTGGTGCAGCACAGGCTGTGCTTGCCAAACAGAGGCACAGAATAGCCAGCTTCATGTTTGCCCTATAGACATAAAATACATCACTGCAAGTTGTAAATCTCCCACAAGAGTCACACTGGATGGTTGTTTCCTTCTGGAAATGCATGCACGAGCTAATCTTAAAGTTTTGCACTCACCTTCTTAAATTTAAAAAATCACCAAAAAAGAGAGAAAATGATGAACGCTGATGTTGGAGATGATGCTAGCAGGTTGGACTGTGACTTCTGCAGAGTTACTTGGATATTTATACCCTGCTTTCTCACCTAAGAGCCAGTCACGGGCAAAAGGAGTGGTGTTGCCCAATGACTAGGTAGAGTTTAGGTGTCTAGTCTTCAGCTTTACTAAATGACCAGTGGTCAAATCCACTTTCTGTGTAATAGCAGAGTCGTCTGTTTGATTATACCGTCTAGAGCAGAGCACAGCTTCACTTTGCTTACTGCTCATTCTGCCATTTGTCTCGCTACAATTGCATAAGGTGGCATAAATATCTGAAACCACAAATTTATATTAATACAGCTTTGCTAAATATAATACTATATACTTTTTTTTGCTTGTTTGTTTGTTTGTTTTATTCTAAAAATAAATTTGAACTGAAACTGCACATAGTAGTGAAATATGAGAACCCAAAGGTTTGAACATCCTGTATTATTTATAATAAATATAATAGTTTGCTGTAGCTATTTGTGAATAGTTCGTTAAAAAAGTGAGTCAATAATAATCTGCAAAATGCTGCATATAATTCATGGGCTGAGTATTTGATATTATTTGTTGTGTATCTGAAGCAAAGAACCAGAAACATTAGGTGAATGAGCTTTTTCATTTATTATGAAGCACAGAAATGAAACATTTGATGCTACATGTAGAGAGGAAACATATGCTGTTACCTGTATTCAGACATTTACTTTTGGTCATATTTAACTGCACACCATGATTTTTTTAAGAGGCATGTCATACTTTTTGACTTTATTCTTCTTTTTCAAAAGAAAGCACCATTTAAAAAATGCATAGCACCACAAGAAATAGCACTGCTGGCTGGTCATTTTTCACCACAGTAAGCAGATAGTCTCACACCTCTGGTCACCTAAAGTGGGAACAAGAGCAAATCAAAATTTCAGAGACTCAATCACCTAAAAAAATCCTTGAAAGATGCTTGCATATTTATTTATATGAACTACTTTGCTGAAACCTCAATATATGAATATGTGAATTGATACCTGAGTGTGCCCAGGAGTGTGTTTTTCCTGCTGAGTAAGTATTTTTAGTCATCTTCGTCATCTTCATCATCATTGCCACGCTAAAATGACAGAGGACTTGGGTGAGCCAATCAGGACTGATGATAGTCTCCCACATGTGCATTTATGAGTCACTGTTTTTTCCACACCTCAGCAGAAATAGTTGGAAGGCTTGTCTGACTTGATACTTTTTATTGGAATGAACCCGCTCCCCTCATAACAAATTTCAGTCCCATCCAACTCCACTTTATTGCCTGTTACAGTCTATTAAAATTATTACTGCACTAAACTGCATATTGCCAGCATCTAATCATGATCATAATCTTACTGGGAGAGGTGCAACAACGACAGGATTCAGAGGTGCCACAGGAGCAGCAGGCTCAGCAGGGGCAGCAGGGGCAGCAGGGGCGGCTGGGGCAACTGGAATAGCTGGGTCAGCTGCAGCTGGATTAGGCAGGTTGAAACCGAAGGGGTAGAACTACAGAATGCAAAATATATATATATATATATATGAATTCAATAAAATATCTGAAAAACCTTTATCAGAGAAAATATGTTCTGCAGACACCTACCACATCCTTGGTACCTATGCCATTTGGGTTAGGAATCTCCTGCTTGATGAAGCCGTGGACCTTTCAAAGAAAATAGACTCAATTGCACTGGAATCTGTAATACTGATTTAATGTTTTTCTTCTTTGATTACATGTATATCTCTGAAATATCAAAGGCTATAGAATTAACTGTTTTTATCAGACAGTATTAAGGTTTATTTCCATTTTCAATTCTTTGAATCAAAGTCTGCAAAGTACTCTCAATAGGTAAATATCAAACTGTGCTACTCACAGGTCCTCCAAGAGGGTTTCTTTGGCCATCAACAGGGAGCAACTGGACGCATTAAAACAACAAAGACTATCATGTAAAGAAATAATCACCAGATGCACAGTAAAGTTCTGAAAAGGTGCAAAACAATAATTGATCTCTTACAACTTCCAGATTGTCAAGTGGGACTCCAGCAGGGATAACCTGGGCCGCCTGAAAAACAGTATTAATCATAGACACTTAACAGGGAGACAATCCTGAGAGATGAGAAAGCCAACCGTGTCAGAGAAAAGCAGTTCAGCTATGAAGACATCAGCAGTGAACATACGATAACAGCAAACAGAGTTTGAAAATCTGGGTTTTACTGGTTTACTGGTTAATGTGTTTGGGTGTCATGATATCCATCAGCTGATCTAAGCTGCTTCTTGTTGTACCTGAGGTGGAGCGTAATGGATGTCAAACTCCTCGAAGATCTGCAGCTGTAAAGAAGAGAACATAATTCAGTGTAATGCAAGTCAGTGTAACATGTTCAGATAGTTATTGAATGTTGTTTTACAGATTAATGCTAAAGACAAAAACAGACACCATAAACAAGATAACAATGACTGAAAAACTACATCTCCTAAATTAAAGGTGAGTATTAAAGCTCCAGAGGTGATATTTCTGTTATATACTGAAGATGAATTTTATATGTTAAATGTTATATGTGAAAGAAAAAGTAGAGGAAAGTAGATATTTTTGCAGAAATGTAAGTATTTTTCTTACAGGAGCAGAGATGGCAATCCCAAGGATGCAGGCAGTAAGCACAATAAATTTCATTTTGAAACTGGCTGTGACAGAAAGATTTTTTTTTTGTTATAATATTTGGTAGTTTTCAATGCACGTCTTTAAAAAACAAGCATTTAAATGTAAAACATCTTTTGCAGTTTCATGTGATATTAGCAGGATCTACATTACCTTTCTTCCCTGGCTGCACGTGAGCACCGGAGGATTGTTGAAGAGAGGTGTGATTAGAAGAGAGTGAGCTCGCCTATTTATTTGCTGACAGAAACAAAGGGCGAGCAAACTTTTGACAGGTGTTGATGGTAAGCCAAACATTTTTCTTTGTATGATTACAAAGCTGGCTCCTGCCTTTCTGAGAAATCTCTTAATACATTTTTTGGCTTGAAATGCACATCTATCACATTCCTCTGAGATGTGTTTTGTCAGGTGCCCCCTTGCAACATCTCAAACTTGTAAAGGGCAGCGGGGTTATTTGGGAGTAGGAGTTGAATTTAAGAGAGCGCTTCCCTACTTACTCCTGTGTGTTTTTCCCAATAGAAAATATGATGCTTTATATCTGATGATGTTTAAAGGATAAATGTTTTACCAACACCAGTATTTCGAGGGCTGTTGAAACCTACAAATTAACATGATCATGCATACTTGCAAAACAAAATGTTTTTTTTAATGTATTGAGTAAAACTTTAAATTTACAACAGTTTTAGGGAACAGACATTCTGTATCTGAGCCTGTGTGGATACGTCAGAGGTGCTATGACAATATGTAATCTGGGATAAATATGCTTCAGCATGACGATTAGATAAATACTGTGTACACTGCTCTTATATTATGGTTTTACTGGGAAGAAAATCAATTAAGTGAGTAAGTAGCATTCAAGGCTTAAATCTTCAGTTTCATACAGGTAGGGTTACTTCAGGTTCATCTTGAGTATCTAAATCATATGAAACACAACAAATATTTAAACACCAGCAGAGCATGTGCATAGATTATGTTTGATTCATAATTGATATGTTGGTAGAAATAATAGCTATGACAGATGAACAAATATCAGATGATTTTTTTTTATTTCAAAGATTAAAAAATATCTAGCAAACTGTCATGGTGAGCTGTGTAGCAGGCAGGATAGGACCCAAATGCTGGACTCTCAGAGACACAAGGGTGAACTAAAAGAGATAGCTTTATTGTGCTTTAGCAATAAACAAACTAGAAACTGAACTAAACTCACACAAAACACGTGGGCACAAGAACAAAACCTAAGAACTAAACTTTTAACCAGAATTATATGGTGTTATTTTTGTGCCTCTATTCTGAGCTATTCAATTAAGTTTTTCTTCACTCAAAATTATTTTCTCCTCAAAATGCAACATTTGTACTTGCAAAAATTATTTACGTGCCCTCAGAATAAAGACACAAAAATAATGCCATAGAATTAAACTGAAACAAAGGACAATAATAATCAAAACAGCACAACTAGATAATCAGAACATAAGCCATAATACAGAATGATACCAAAACACAAGAAACTGAAAATGCTGGGTCAAAATGACCCAGAACTGTGACACTAACAAGCATCAGGTGGTGCACAGATCCTGTTTAACAGCCAGCTAGCAGATGTAGCACAGCACATAGCAGCTAAAGAGATGCATTCCTTCAATGGAGATTAAAAAACAAACAAACTGACATCCACCAGTGCTACCCATCAACCTCCTAATAGATGCACCTATGGTATACATTTGAAAATCTCAGGTGATTCTAGAGTTATTGCATTTACAGGGTTTTTAGAAAACTTGACCTCTGACCTTGAGCTACGGTGATGGCCCTGCTGGGTACTTAATTGTATGAGGTGTTGCAGGAAGGGATCCATTGGCTGGAGTGCAGCATGCAAACTGATTGAGAACCCCTGAATTGGATCTTCAC
Organism: Pelvicachromis taeniatus; assembly: GCA_015108175.1. Taxonomy (NCBI): domain Eukaryota; kingdom Metazoa; phylum Chordata; class Actinopteri; order Cichliformes; family Cichlidae; genus Pelvicachromis; species Pelvicachromis taeniatus. The sequence goes on from VURO01036128.1 coordinate 21,369, forward strand.
CCTAATATAAAAGCCCCCAGGCTGACCCCCAGGGTCAGATTTGTTTGCGTTTGTTTTGTTTAATTTAACACTCAACATTTACATTCAACATTGTCACCCATTTACATTGACATGACTATTACTGACGTCATACAGCATCCTGTTATTGTTTTTTGTTTTTTTCTTTAAAATTAACATTTGTAAATCATTCTTTCATCATTCTGTCCTTTCCCAGTTTTTGTCATAATCCATGAGCCGGGTTGTGACACCACCCACCCAATAATGACGATATCCCATCAGCCTTTTCCAGCTGAGGAGTGAACAGACCAAAGAGTGAATACAGGATTTAAACATGACTCTAAGTAAAAACTACTTCATGACTGTTGTGTGAAGTAATTCACTCATTTCAACCTAAAAATTGTGACTATTTAAATTATTCGTTCACAGGTTGTTTGCAGCACTCTTGAGTGACAAAAATATTATGCCAGGTTTACGCTGAAAATGTATTTAATTAAAGGTTATGAAAGACAGTAATAATGAAAGACAAAACAGTTCAGGCCCAGCCTTTGTTGTTTTCCTTATTTTATTTGACTTTTTTAAAAGTGTAACAGTAATAAGTGAAATTAAATATAGATGCTTATTAATATCCTTGAGAAGCTCCACTGAATAGTTGTTAGTACTCATCAATAATGCATTTTGTTTTCTCTTAGTATGTTGGGGCTTATCGCCACTGGTGGTAACAGTCTTAGATAAGGGTTCCCTGCGTGGGCTGAAGTTGGGGTTCAGCAGGGGTTTGGGCAGTGGCAGCATCCAGCTCCGCTCCTGCCAAACCTGCAGGTACCCTGTTAGCATTCGGTTGTGATCCAGAGCACGGCAGCGCCTGTATTGGTTGAGCTCCAGCAGCTGAGGTCCCCACAACTGGCTGAACACCTTGTTGTTCTGGGCGTGTGAGTCCTGCGGCCTGGTTCTCAGGCTGAACTGCTCCTGCAGGCTGGTTTGTAAGCACATTAGGCATGTACACACCCAATTGGCCCATTGTAGCAGCCATCTGAAACAGTAAACACAGATAAGATACTGTAAAGAGGTGAGGGAGGAGCGGGCATCGCAGTGTTAGTGTCACTGAGTTCACTAAACAGACTGTTTGAACAAGTTGGGAGAAGATAAAAATCTTGGCTGTGTTACCTGAAGTTCCTCAGAGCTGAGACTGCCAAGAGGAGAGCTCTGCTAAGGAATGACAACATATGTCAAGTGAAATGTTCTCAGAAACAAAATTGTGAAATTGCAAATAACATTAATCATCTAAGTCTGCAGAGAGTGTTGTGTATTCACCATCGGTTGCTGTAGCATGTATACAATCTGAGGATTCTGTGGATGAGAATTAGTTTAGATAGCTGTAATTTTGTTTTTGTTTTTGTTTTATTCTGCATTATGTTTATGCAGAGACACCTGTTGTTGCAGCAGCTGCTGCTGCTGTGGCTGCTGTATTGCCTGAGTTGCATCTAGTGAAGGAGAAACTGCAACTCCAGCAGCATTTTCTGCAGGTAACACTGGACTGTTGGGAAGCTGATTTGCTGGAATTTGTGGGAGAGCGGATTCCACAATCATTGGGTAACCATACGGATTGAACTGATGGAGAGAAAAAAAACTACTTCTGCATCGACACCACAAGTTAAAACTTCAATAGTAACTCCTTACTCCAAAAGCCAAAATACCAGTGTCTTTATTTTCATAATGCTGTGTCTTTTGAAAGAATTTTAAAGTGTTTTCCATTTCCAGTTTGTCTCTTTGCTTACCTGCTGATTCCCATAAGGTGAGGAGAACACAGGTAAGTATCCATATGGTGGGAAAATCTGAAAAAAGCAGCAATACACATTTTTTTAAAGACAGAAAATAATTTAAAATAGGAGTTAAATATTCTGTTTTCTTAGCTCCCCCCGCCCCCTCCTACTAGAGGCTGCGTCAGAGTCAGCTGGTGGGATCCATAGAAGCTTGGCTGCATGGGCATGAGCAGTGGACTGCCCCCTTGTGGATACCAGGGGTACTGTTGCAGTGACAGATTGGGCTGGGGATCAGCCTGCTGTAGGCCTCCTGCCTGTGGCTGAACACTGGGAGAGACAGAGGCCGGCGTAGGAGATTCGGGTTTCTGCTTTGTGGCTACAATGTGTTGAACACTTTGAGTTGCCGTGTCTCCTCCTTGTAACAGCAGGCGACCACGAACATTTGAACTGACCTGCAAAAGAAAGAAAATAGTGAAATTACCACAGAGTCACAGAGTTCATAGCATATCAAATGTTAATTAAAGAATGACAAACAATATTAAATGAATAAACATAACATTTATTATATCAAGTACTGTATTTTAAACCACATTCTACTTACTGGTACTGCAGAGACCACTATGGTGACGCATGACAGCAGGGCTATGATAATCATTTCCAAAAAACGAACAAAATCAATATAGTTTTCAATTGGTTCCACAGGATCAATGGGTGCTTTCAAGGACTATCTCCCTGGAGCACTCAGGAGTAAATTCATTGAAACTACCTGGAGGAGAGCTTCAACTTATGTACTGCTCACAAACGGGATCAACCAATCACATAGCAGACTGAAAACAAACTAATTCAACCTAATCATCTGCTGAATGAAGCAGGGAGGTGAGAACGAGAGAAAATCTAATGAGTGTCCTAAACGACATGTTTTCCTTCAATTATGATGCTGTAATGTCTCTTGAAATGATTAAACAAATGCATGAGAGCTGAGGCCTTGTGGTTTTCCTACTACGGGCACCTACGGGTGTGGCTGATGTGGCTGATGTGTCAGTGTCTCGCTGTTGTAATTGCAGTATGGTCCAACCAAAAATGTGTGATGTGCAAAAAAAGGAATTTTAAAAGGCAGACATACAACAAAACTGATGCTGCTATACACATAAAAAATGTTGCATGATAATTTTATATAAGACACAAATAACACATATACATATATGGCATATAGATTCATTTGAACATTAAAATTAATCTGAAGATTAGCTCAAATGCTTAACTTAGCACTAAATGTATTTGAAATGTGAGAGAAAATTGAACGACACATAACTATAATATGTTTAAAAATACCAGACTTGACTTTAAGCTTTTCTGTTTGAACCTGTCTTTTTTTCTTTGTTGATAACCTTGACTCAACCTCCTTTAATCAAAAATTCAATAACAAATAACAAAAAAAAAAGATAATAACACAGATAATAAACATGATCACTCATTTTTTTCACATTTGATAAAGTAATATATTTCCATTGTTTTAAACTGGCACAACATTTTGTTAGCAACTCCATATGGTAAAACAGCAAACATATTCTATCAGAGAGTAAAAATTACTGACAAGTGGCAATTTCGATCTTGGATCCAAATAATTTATTGTTATTAGTAGTAGCAGTATCTATCTATCTAGAAAGGCAGATTAAAAAGTGCAGTATACCACAACAAGGATCTTTTTTCAAATTACAATTTATTCTGAAAAAAGCATCAAACCCTCAAAGCATCAAAAATAAAAATCATTAAAAATATATATAATTCAGTGCGTTCTTTAAAAGTATCAGTGTTCATGTTGCCAGCTGGTTTATAAAATTAACCAAGTTTGCAAGTTTGAAAGACATCAACAAAACAAGAGATTACATTCATAATGAGCACGTGCGCAAAACATCAAACATGCACACATCACATCAAAGAGACTGTAAGAGGTTATACGAGCTGTGTTGAAAGGGTGTATGTTAATGCCAATCTTAATCACTTTTTTTTTAGGGCGGGGTCAAATCAGTGGAGGAAGCATTGCTGCGCAGTCAGTGAAAATATTGGTGAAGAAGGTATGTGAAGAAGAAAAAAAAGCAGTACTATGCATTTAACTCATGAAGCACAGAGTCATGTATTAACAGCTCAGCACTCATCCCTCACTTAAGCTGTGTTGATCTAGGGTTGGTGTTTTGTGTACCCGCAGACTGGATATTACACGTGCATGTCGTCAGCACCCCTCCCACTAATGTCTGGAAGCCTAGTCTCTAAATAAACTCATGGTTACCTGCTGACTGAACGCCTCTCTAAATTTTACATGCTTCAGATCACAGTGCAGCATATGATTCCACTGGTTATATATAGTTTTATTTTAAAAAATTAAATGAGAAATTTAAATAAGTAGGGTCAACAAAACGTGAATAACAGCGCGGAGAGAGGTTGAAGTACTGAAATACTGTGAAAATATGCAAACAAATACAGTATTCAACATTTTTGTATGGCAATCTGCTGCATCTCTGGCTTCAAGGTAACAACATCTTCAAAACAGACATAACACACACAGCATCCATTTCCTTATTCTTTGTGCTGTTTATGTTGGCATCAGCTACTATTTTCTTTTTCAGATCAATGCTAATCACCCACTGTCTCCCCGCGGGGCTGTAGTGGTGGACATGACTGTGGTCCTGGAGGTCTGTGATGGCTGAACAGGTTGTAAACACAGAATCGGAAAGAGCGTACATATATTGAATGAAGGTCTAATCCATGGGTGTTGGCCACTCTGCAAAAGCATTAAAAATTTGTTTTATATAACTGTGTTCTTTACAAACAATCATGGCATTACTTAAGTCCTACCTCACTACTGTCAGACCCACTGCTGCGGGAATGATGACGCTTCTACAAAAACATAAATAATGTATTTGTTTTAAATATTAGCAGAAAAGGGTTTTAATAAGGGATAAAAATTTGACAACAAATATCAAATAAAACTGTTTAGACATTTTTGTACTTACAGCAACAGAGCAATTGACCAAGTACAAAATCATCAGAAGAAAGACTTTCATCTTCCAGTTCAGAATGCAATTCAGTTCCCTTGATAATTAGAGCTGCCACACTAGAGTATTACAGTAAACAGCAAAATAATGGATACAATCAAGCTTCTGTACTCTACCTTCAAGACAGTTTCTGGCTTTTAAATAGTCTCTGTGTGCCCACACTGATCTCCCACGCTAAACGTTACTTCATCTCAGATGTGGTAAGTTCTCATGGCTGCCTCAAGAGGCGAAACTAAACTAGGTGTGAACATAATTTCATTAGCAGACTAGACTGTGTTTTTGTAACATTAAAGGTCTGCTTCCTCTTTATAATGCTGAGAAGCTTAGAGTACTTAATCCCATACACATACAGACAGACAGACAGACAGACAGACACACACACACACACACACACACGTTTCACTGTAAGATTTGAGATATAAATATAAATTTTAATCTAAGTAAAATTCAGTTCAAGACCGTGTTAAAACATGTTACAGTTATATGGACATATATATAAGCAGACATGTATATAACAAGTATAAATAGTTGTTGTCAAACTCAGGGATGATTGATAAGGAGTTAGGCATTATACATTTGCGAAACTGTTGCCTAGAGCTCTATTTCCACCTGCAAAACAATACTTGCTCAATCTTTTCCAAATACTATAATCATTTTGTTGACATGTGGTGAACCTCATTTTATTTACTCTGTGGCAGTCATTAAATTTTAAACCATCTTGCAAATGTCTTTGAGAAATTGTATTTCTGACAGTGGTGTTAAAGTATATGAGTGTTTGCTGGAGTTGGAAAACAGACTTGAAAGATCACTTAGGATGTGTTCCTTCATGTGTCACAATAAACTGCAGGAATCCAAAGCAACACAAGGTGCCAGCACTATCATCCTGCTATGTGTTTCCTTTTTTCTTTCCATTTTAGGTTTCTTCTTGCAAAATAGCATTAGCATCAGACCATTTACTGCAAACTGGTGTTTTTTTTTTTTGTTTTTATGTTTCTGATGTAAGACAATCTTAACAATTTACACTACCAGTAAAAAGGTTGGATGCACCTCCTCATTTAAAGGACTTAGCCATTAGATATTTAGATTGTGTAGAAGATTTGGTATACACTCCATCGTTTTAACCTACTTACATTATATACATATATACATTATATAAAATTGTATCATTATTAAACAGGAATGTCCTGGAAATGACAGGGCACTTGCCTCCACACAACATGTACTGGTGCAACATATGTTATTCATGTTTTAAAAACTGCTGGTGTGGTAATAGCAGATACTGGTCGAGATAATGTTGCCCCACTAATCAGTGTTTTCATATTAGCAGTTAAAATCACGGTAGCTTTTCAGAATGAGAGAAGTATCACCTGACTACAGTTCCCCTGCATTTCTGCACCCAGGCATCATTCGTTTTATCTTATTGTGTGGTCTACAAACAATATCTGTTTGTAAGTTAACAGTTATCTATAGTAATAATTATCTGTACACTGTTTCTAAATGAAAAGAAAAGGAAGATAAAGAGCCAAACATTGTGCTTTATCGGGAAGTGGTGATGATGAAACAGAAACAAAAAGTAAGTAAATGATAAATTGACTAGTACTTATATAGCAATTTTCTATTCCAGCCAAGTACTTCCAGGGCTTTATAAAGCAAATCTCATTCAACCCCTGGACAGCTCTTAGAGAGGCTGCTCAGACTGCTGTCCCCATAACCTGAACCTGGATAAGCAGTAGAATAATGGCTGTATGAATAGGTTTCTAATGGTTGAACACCAGAGAACACAGAGATTTGAAAGCCTGATGCTCGACCTCCAACAGAGGTCGAGCATCTTGTTAATAATTATGTCTGAGTTGCCCCTTTTTTTTTATATTAATACTCTCTTCTCTTACAGGACCAACCAATGATCAATTTGCATTTAAATATCATCTTTATTTTTTAATTAAATAAACATTGCAGTGCCATTCTTTCATGTTCAGAAATTATTCAGCAATAATGACAGAATGAAAGCATCACTTTTTGTTTTCTGCTGTATCTTGCTTGTTCAGTGTGAACAACCTCTTTTCGTATATTTTTAGAAACCCTCATCAGTGGCAAAAACGTGCATGGATATACGTGTAGAAAGTGAATGAATTTCAATCAGCACCGCACCCCCTGGTGGATGCACAAGACATTATCACTGCTTTTCCTTAATGATGCCTGTAGGTGTTAAAATTCCTGTTTATATTGGGGATATCATTACAACCATGGATTGACCGGCCATCGGTCAGTAATCCACCAGGATTACTCATGATCTGTCATGGTCCTGACAGGAATGAGGCGCCCATTTTAAGTGCCGGTATCTGTAATTCTGGTAAGTTTGTTAAAATTTACTTTTGCTTATATATGTGTAAAAAGGGAGAACACATCATTGCAAGTCAAGCGATATTTATTTGAAGTATTATTGAAGTAGATTTCCGGCTGTCCTCGTTGCTCCACACCACACACAGCAGTTCTTGTCAGGTCCCAGCAACCTATTGAAATAGAGAAGGCATGACCAGGTGATGAAGAACAAATGTGTGGGTCAGCCTCCCCTGACACAGCAATCTTAACCCACTGCTCCACCCGTCCCCTGCAACTGATCCACAAACCACACCCTGCCACAATATGCTTACAGAAGTGGACTTCATCTCAACTGTTTAAAAATGATTCCATAATTATTTAGAAATATTACACTTACAGATAAAGGCCACTTAAAATGGCCGTCTCATCCCTGACAAGACCATGATGGAATCCTAACCAATTGCCAGCTGATAGATAACCGTAATGATAGCCCCCACCTGTGGCGTGGACGATGCCACCATGTGTTGTAACTCCTTTAATAAGTATTGAGGAAAACCAGTGGTAATGTTTTGTGTATCCACCAGGGGAAGCAGTGTGAAGGTGGATTCATTTACCTGCTTGCTACACATGTTTGCATTTCTCCCAGAAATATGTGGCACTTTGTTCTAAACATTTAGAGTGATTTTGAGAGACCCACAAAACTCTGTGCTTAGAACTACTGTTAATCCTCGCTATTTATGAACAGCAGTAGAATAATGGCTGTTTGCTTACTCAAGTTGTGTGCTGCTTATTATGTCATTTTATGATTCATTTTCATACTCTGGTTAAAAGATTTTGCAGTGTGAAATAGACAATATGTATGTCCTGCCAATAAGTGTCCAGCCCACAGTCTTTATTTATTCATTTAGTTACTTAGTTACAAGTGGAAAAACTCCATGTGATGTCAGGTAGGTGAGTCATTAACTTGACATAAGACTTAACATCAACCTGGTCTTAATGAGTTACTGTGCAAACAGCGCTCTCAGCCTTCATAGACTCCATTTTTTTTCAAATTATGCAATTTAGATTACTAACAGCTGATATCTATTTTATATATTTTCAACATCGTTGATGACCCCTCAACGTGAATGTAGGGAATAAACCACACAAATTTTGGGGAAATTGTAGAACCTGTCTGAAAACTAATGATGAAAAAAAAATAACTAAACACTTTAGCAACACAATTTGTTCAATATTATGTAGTTATCTTAACAGTACTTGTACTAATAATGTATGGATTGCAGAATTTTAAATTGCAGTAAATTGCCTGTATTCATCTCTGATAAATCACACCTGTAATTTAAAGGCCAAAACCATTTTTTACAGACTGGTAAAAGTGCAGACTGTCATTAGCATCACACATTAGGAGCCCATTCAAACAGCTCTCCTACCTCATACAGAGGGCAAAAAATATCCAAATCTCCATACAGATATCCTCTCTATGCTGTGATTTTAATATATGTATGTAAACGGAAATTCCTCAGCAAATGCAAATCTTTCTTCCACCAGTCAAGCCTTTCATTAGCCCTTACTTATCATTCATCTGCCATACATTTTTCAGTTAATGGTATGGATTCCCATAATGTGTAGTTCATAAGACAAATTGGCATATACATACTCTGCATATTTCTGGTTTGAAAAATATAAGATGTAAGGAGAGTCAGGATATGGCTTATTGAATTTGAAAATTTCAGTATGGAAGCACTCATGAGAATAAAATGATTAAATTCAGTTCATGGTTTTTAAAAAATCCAAACATTGTAAAGAAGCTCGATCATTTAACACAGGTCTTCATACTTTGTTTTAATTTTGTAGCAGTAGAAGCTACAATATAAGGGTAGCAGCAGCTGTAGCAGTAGCAGGCTATTGATTCAGAAGGCTCTGGAGGAGCTGGAGTAACTGGGCGACTGTGGGATCAACGGTGGTGGTAGCACCAGCAGCAGCAGCCGTAGTTATAGTTGAAGTAGTAGACTGCAAGAAAGTGACATATTTAGTTATCAAATCTGAAGTACAGTGAATGATCCTCTGGTGGAGATGGTAACAGGCAGTCATACGCGTTAAAATCATGAAATCTAGAAGACGGAAATGGCGCTCACCTCATTAGAGTCATTGCTCTCACTAGAGCCAGAACCTGAGCGAGCAACTCGTTTGGAAGCCTATAAGAGTAACATATTGTAAATGTGTTAAATGAATATCACAATACAATATACATTCTTACACTACAAGGGACAAAACACTGGGACACTTACAGGATTTGCCAGAGCCAGGCTCTGTCATGAGCTGTGTGCAGGCAGGAAGTGGTGGACCAAAGATGCAGACTCACAGAAACTCAAGGTGGCCAAAACATTAAATCTCAAAATAGTTTTAATGCTTAAACTCAAAATAAACAAACTAAACCTACAAAACTTACAGCAGTGGAATGAGGGAGACCACAACACAGACCAAAGAAAACACAGGGCTTAAATACACAAAGGGGCAATCAGGAAATGAAAAACAGGAGGGAAACACAGCTGGGACAAATCAGCTCTAACGCGACAAGGGAAGCAAAACCAGCTGCAATAACATGGGACGTGGACTACCAAAGTAAAACAGGAAATAATACACAGACGCCGGCTTGACACAGAAACAGACAG
>VURO01036133.1:4717-33337 GCA_015108175.1 Pelvicachromis taeniatus
AAAATTGGACAGAGGGCGATACGCTTGGAAGATATACAAATTAGTAAACTGCTATTAGGGTGTTCAGTAAGAACAGTTTAAACATCTTTGTTTTTCCTTATTTCATTTAAGAAAAAAATAATTACAAAAAAATTAACTTGGCAAATCGCAGTGGGGGTATCATTATTTGATCCCCTGCTGCATTTGAATGTTTACTCACTAAATTTTATTGTGGTTTTATTTTAATGGAGTGAGAAAAAATATATAAACCAAAAGCCCAGAAAAACAAAACACATTATATAAGTATTGTAAATTGATTTGTATGTCATTTAAAGAAATAAGTCATTTGATCACCAAGCAAAACATCCTTTTTTGACGTTTTGCATCAATGTCATGCTGTCATACATGACCAATCAGACGGCGGTTATGGATGCAGTTAAGTCATCCTGCTTCCACCTCCGTGTTTAAGTATGGGAATGACTTGTTTTGGCTCATACTCAGCATTTCTCTTTCTGTGCAAGTTGATTCCAAACAGTTTCATTTTGGTTTCTTCTGACCACTTTCTCCCAAGCAGTCTTTAAATGATTTAGATTTCAAATTTAAAGGGAACCCCAACTATTATGACAAGTTTGCACTAAAATATGTACTGTGCTTTCAATAATATATACGTGGTATTAATATACGCAAAATGTTTTCTTTTAAGTACATTTTATATAAAACCAATTTGCCAGTAGGCCGCCATTGTTATTTACTTCTCAATGCACTATGGCTGCACCGCATAAAGTTTACAGTTAGCAGTGCACTGGAAATGGATTCTGTTCAACCTTTCCAGTTTGAACCAGAGCAAACCGAGAGAGAGGATGAAAATAGTCAACAGTGCTTAGTTTAGATGAAGATGAAAACAATCCGTCACACAAGGACACGAGAGTGGGGGGAAGCTACTGGTGTCTGTGTGGAAACTGCTGCCAATGGCAACGGCGACTGAGAGCATTTGTTGTAAAGAGCTCAATTTTATGGCAGCAGCTATCCATGGTATCGCATAAAAACATTAATATAATTCTAATTTTTATAATACAGTGAAATTACGATATCGTTATTTTACAGATCCTCCATGCATCACAGTGCACCAAAACTTTGAAGCCGTATGTCTTAATCCTTCTTTGGGCAGCCCTCGTTAGCCTCCATGACCGGTATTGTGCTGGTCTACCAAGTCGTAACCAGGTCACTAATAGGCAAGTTAATTAATACTGTTGCTACACTATAAAAATGTAAGTAAATTGGGCTGCGTACTTCTTAACTTTTGTGTTTTACCAGTTAAGACAAAAAGCATAAATGAATAGTATATAGTTCATTCTTTTTTTAAGATCTTACAGGTATGCTTCATATCGACAGTTTACCTGGTGGATGCATGGCTGGCTAGAGTATGTAGAGTCATCCCATCATGTGCAGTAAACAAAATAAGGACAGCCTATCCAGAACCAAGTGGCTTATATACAGGATTTCAAGATGCAGCTACTGATCATGTAGACGTAGATGAGGCGTGGAGAGATTTTAATGATTTTAACATATAGTTTACATTCTTACTGTCTTGTTCTACTACGTTACTAATAGTTTGATACAGCCAACAACCAACATCCCAGAATGCATTGTGTCCGCAAAAGCATGGCCTCTCCCACAGCACCAATACCGTTTTAAACAACAAAGATTTAATGAATAACGAAAACATTGTAGTTATTTCCAAGTATGTTTTTATGTAGTGGAGATCATTTGTAACATATTTAGAGTAACTTGTCATAATAGTCGGGATTCCCTTTAAGAGAGGCCTATACATCTGGCTTCTTGGACAGGGCGAACTTGCGGGCTCTGCAAGATTTCAATACCTCACAACAAAGTATGTTACCAGTGGTGATCTTGGTGACTGTGGTCCCAGCAGCCTCCAGATCATTAACAATCTCCTCCTGTATAGTTTTGAGCTAATCCACCACTTTGCACGAGTAAGACCAAGGACATTTTACATTTCTTTTACATCCAAATAATCCCACAAACAGTGGTGATCTTCTCACAAGCTTACATATTTACAAATCAAACAAATGATGTGTGAGATGCATACTTGGTCTTTTTCTTTTTGATCTCTGCTGCAAAAATCAAGACTCTTACTCCTGCAGTGCTACAAATCCAGACTATTTTCCTCAAATTATTATGGTAGAATAATAGATCAATAATAATCTCCAGGAACACAAAATAATGACAATTCATGTCCAGCAACACAAATCAATAGAGTAAAGGTTTTGACTATATAATGAACTGCGTGAGACCAGGTTGTCCTGACCAGAGCACCAGCAGCACCAGCATTGCACATTCCTTGAATTGCGCAATATTTTATTTACACATCATTAGAAAAATATGACTAAATCAGCTACCTCACAGCAAACACCAGTTGTTTGACCACATTAGTGTTGGACAGTATTCCTGCTTTGGGACAACCTAACAATGGACCAGCAAGCTAATAAAAAACATAAGCTATTAGTTTACGTGCATGATATGTGTGACTTATTTTTAGCTGCCAATACCAATTTTTATTGGAATCTGCCTTAAAAATACATTTTTATAATATATAGTAGCTGTGTGCAGTATGTGGTTGTGTATTTCAAAACAAGAGCAAAGCACTGAGCTGTGTGACCAAGTAGAGTTGAGTGCCACGCTGACAGGCTATTAGTCATACAGCTTTAGCCACTCAACCCCTATCACGATAGTAATCCATACCTCAGACAACTACTGTGGACATTTCGGTTCATACGCTACACACGCACACATTAACACATGCACATCATACTGAGTAGAAAACATCATTACAGATGACATGGCACGTGACTTACAACAAGGTCAATTGACACTGACGGTTTAAAAAAGAAATAAATAAATAAAAATAACTCACGTTTAAATTGATCGGTGACGATATCAGTCACTAAGATTGTCAGACCAGCCACAAACCTGTGTCCTTTCAACTGTCACCTCCTTAGTTTAAAGACACACCCCCGGATCACCACAATATCACAGAACCCAGGAGAGACATTTAGGAGATTTGTGATTTGTCTGGATTTCTAGTGTATGTCAGTCATGTCAACATATCAAGAAGCATTTCCTTTGACAAACATTCAAATATTCACAAGAAACAGAGAACGCGACTTAAAAAGAGATTATCACAGGATGTTGTGAGCTTGCAGAGTTGCTTGGAAACTGAGAGCCAATCATTTTCTTTTTCACTGAGCCACAGGGGACTAGTTTCGAGTTAATTGCAGTGAATCCAATTTTTTAATTAAAATGAACATCATGACGATCTGACTGGATTGGGATTTGTTATTGCTATTTCTTTCTTTCTCCCCGTCCAATTTTCTCTCCCCTGCAGGACAGCTTGAAAGAGTCCTGTTGTTTTATTTTAATTGGAGCAGTGATGTAATTGGCCTACTCCATGCTGGTCTGTTCAATTTAGATCCTAGTGTGCGTGTGTGTGTTTTGTGTGTGGTTTGTGTGCGCACATGTGTACTTGCTTCGAGATGTAGTGCGCTGAACAGCTTCAAAAATAAGAGCTGGTGATACACAAAGTAAAGTGCACTCCATATAATAATGACACAAATCAAAAACAGATCATTTAGAACACGGGTGTAAAACAAATCCATTGGAGAACGAGCTCTAGTTACAAAGGGAGAACCGGAATCTATTTTAAATGAGCTAAAATGCTTCCCTGCAACAAGCTTGGCAAACCTGATCGTTCAGCTAATTTCTCACATTAAATTAATTTTGAAGTTATTCATTACAGCCATTAGTAGATGTCCCTGAAGAGAGATCTTTCTCTGCTCTATCGATGAAAGGTCAACATGACCAAACCAAACAAAAATGACATTAAAAAAAAAGGAAATACATTTATGAATCAAAAGACCATAAACAGGAAAATAGGTTAAAAAAATACAACCAAAGGATACACAGAAGGAGCGACAGAAAATATGGCATTCAAGTATATACAAAAAACTAAAGACACAAAAGTAAATTAACATTTTTGTAAATTTCATTGTGTTGTGTTAGTAGAGTTATGTAGTGTGACTTCTGAAACATCCAATAAACATGCCTAACCCAGAAATTATTTACAGGCAAATTTACTGATGGAGAAATACAGAGCAAAGGGATGAGGCAGGGTGTTACAGGGAGGAGAATAAAGTGTACCTGAAAAAAAAAAAACAACCTGCAACCTGCAAATTAAATCTCAAATACACTTTGAAAAAATCAATTCTTTGTGCATTGGCTGCAGTGCAGTGGCATAGTGATGCAGTAAACACCCATGTATTTTTCACCCCTCCAAACTACTGTGCTTTTAAATAGCACAGGTTAGAAGAAGAGAGGGCAGGGAGCTTTAATAACAGAGACATCTGCGTAATCAGTTCAGAGCTACTTGTTTGCCCTTTCCTTATATAGGTATAGAGACAAAATAGTAACAATGTGACATTTATCGGTCCACCTTCTCAGTGGCAATCCCCTGATTTGTGAATTCTGTGCAGGCAGAGATAGCATAGCTTTGAGCAAAGACTCCCACCCGTCTAATAATATCTCTGTAATTAGCATATGCTTTGATTATAAAGGTCACTAGCTCGGCCTAACAGAACATCATATGAAGTGTACCATGGGAGGCTTGTTTAACAGTCTATTTCCATCTCTTTTAATCTTCATTCAGCTGTTTAATACCATATTTCTCTATGTTGAGTCAGGGAGTGTACTGTAAGAGACTGCTAATCTGCAAAGTATCTTTGAACTTCGTACTGTGGCCTATCTGGGAAAATGTTGAGCTGGTAACCTTGTCCTTAAGAGGGAGATTGGCTTAATTCTCTGACTCATATTTTACCAAATTTAGTTTGCCTACTTCAATGCATATTTTTTGTGAATTTGTGCAATGCTCCTTACAAAACAAAAAGAACAGAAAAAACACAAAGTGCATGTTTTTGTTTTGTTTTGTTTGTTTGTTTTTTGTTTGTTTGTTGTTGTTTTTTTTTGGGGGGGGGGGTGTTAATAGCTGTGGTGATTGTTTTGGCCCATTTATTTATGCATTAGATAACCCGATAGTTTATCGGATCATCTAACAACAATGAACTACATTTAAGTATTCCTAAAAACCATTCATGACTTATATGTGCATACTACACTAGAACAAATCATGATGGTTGAGTGGTAGCTTTACATTCATGTTCCAAAGAATTCCATTGTGCATGCCCGAGGAAACGTTAAACTTGTTTTTCGTGTTCCTTTCTTTCTAAGCTGATTCAGCAAAGATCAAACACAGAAGAACGAGACAGTCTGAATAAAACTTATGCTGGTTGCAGATCAGTACAGTAAACTTGGCACATTCACAACACAATCTGCCTATAGATGGTGCTCTGCTTGAGCTAGCAGGCTATTTTAAGTCTCCTCTAGCAAATGCACTAACAAACAGAGAGGGAAGCCCCCATGGGAGACCATTGTAAACAAGTGGGTATGATGCAGTGAGTGCAATCCTACTTTTTGTTTTAGAAAAAAAATATGCTCCTTTCATCTGAGACAAACAAGTAGATAAACCAGCGCCTACGCTCACACACACCGCACGTTAATTACCACATTCATTTACAATGTTTAATCTGTGCGCAAACTGAAAATACAACAAACAAACAAAAGGCAAACCAAGATTTTCCTGTTGTTTTGTTTGTTTATACGGGGAAACATTTAGCAGCGAATTCTCATCTGCAGAAAATTGGTCTGCACAACATTTTCCCGGTTTTGCCTTCTTCCATCAGTTCCACAAGATATTTCTGGCTTAATGATCTGGGTTACATACAATAAAGGAATGTATTAAGTTATCTGGGTTATGGACATCTCTGTAAAATGAAGAGTGAAAGAAGGGGAGAAAAAGAAATTACTTTGTGTTGTGTATTCAGATGTGAGACCAAGTACAACTTAAGCCCAGCGACTGATCAAACATTTAAATCTCTGTCTGGGTCAGCAGTCCTTAAGAGATTTTAAGAAAAATGTAACTGTTAATTATTCAACTCATTTAAAAAAAAGGCCACAGAGAGGATATGCTGAAATGTATCAGAGACATCCAAAATTACAGCCTCATTCTCATGGTGAAAATACTATTTTCGTTTCAAATGATGTTAAGGTCCCACTAGTACGCACAAGCCCATCAAGCCTGGTCACCTGAGCTCCCTCCATTTATTATCAAAGCACACAGCACATTTGAACCTGAGGGAAATATGATGCCTGACAGCGCTTTTGTTGAGCCAGAAAAAACTAGCTGAAGTTTCACAATTACTGGTGACCAGGCAAAAACTATATAAATAAATAAATAAATAAAATCTCTCTCAGGGATCAAATCGCAACACTACACCCACTAGACGCTATAGATCGCTCTGTGGTTGCGGTCAACAAGGTAGTTCAAGGTATGGGGTGGTCTGACCGTCACAATAAAAATATTCAGTCACTCATAATATCCTAACATGGAGCGTGAGTGCTATTTGTCAGATAATCTCTTCACATCAATTCATTGAAGAAGTGCCACCCATTAAATTACATAATACTCTTTATGCAAAGGGGGGGTTTTTTTCTTCAAAAGTGCACAAAAATCCCACACTGCATGTTTTGCACAAAAAAAGATCTTGTAAGTTTGTAAAACTGTACAATTTCAAACATATCAAGCTTTTCTTGAGTTCTTCTTTTTTAATAGTTCAACATCAGATGCCAGCTTTGTGCTAAATAATGCGTCAAGAGAAATCTCCATTTTATCAGAGCTTTTTCTTTTTTTCTTTTAGCTGTGACTTAAAATGCTGCTATTGTTAAAAAAAAAAAAAATCTCACAAGAGCGCTGATAGTGTGAAGCTACATTTGAATTCTACGCTGTTGCAAAGCATGGTTAAAACTTATTTTTATTACTCGTGTGACAGGGCCATGGACACACAGGTTTGTTGTTTCCATTCTCAAGCTTTGATCAAACTGTTGTTAGAGAAGATGAAAAGAGTCACAAAGAGCAGCTTCCACATCTGCAGGGAAGTCCCCTTAACCCAGTATAAAGAAACAGGAAAAAGGAAAAGAAAAGCAGAGGAGGACTCAGACATAAATGACACAACATTTCATTTAAACTGTCGTAAACTTGCTAGGGCAGTAAATACTAGGGCAGTAGGACAGATATAGCTCAAAAAGCACCTCTTTAGTCTGAGTGATAATAAACAACAAATCAGCTATATTTGGATATTAGAAGGCTTACTGAGTTAACGCTTCAGTGTTTTTAAAGGGTAATTTGTGAAGTCAAGAGACGCCTCCACATTCCTACAAGTCAGTAGAGACATTTTTATATTATTTTATTGCCACTATAAACAGGAAAAAATGAGAACTTCATAATCTTAAGTTTGATATTTGTCATTTTATTTGTTCTGGTTCTCTTGCCCCCACCAACATCAAGGTTTACAATCTGAAAAAAAAAGGTTTAATAAAAAGTGTCCATTCTAAAAAGAAAGATTAAAATGCTACTTTACTAGCAATTTGAAATATATTCAATATTTTTAATGGAAAAAAAAATATTAATCCATTCAGTAAAATGTTACATCTGCTACATTTGTATGTAAGAACTCGATGGCAGACTCCTCATGACAGAGGATGTCTTTTATAACCTTTTAATTAAACTAGAAGCATAAGGAAGTGTGCTCACACCCGCATTCACCCAGCCAGACACTCAAACAGGGCTTCATTATCATAACTAACCCCCTCCTGTGTTAGTTTAGTCGGCGAGAGAGGGATCTCTGACACGTCTGACAACTACACTCTGAATTTAACAGATATTAGAGATGACCTCCGGCTCGTCTTCCTCAATACACAAACCACATTTCCTGATTTTAAAAGAAACGTCTCTTTTGTTGTTAAGAAGAAAAAAGGAAACATTCTCCTCCCCAATATGTGCAATTCTCCCCTTTGTTCACCTTCTTGTTCACCCACTCTTGAATAGCAATTAATTTAATTCTCTTCTTTTCCTAGCTGTGTGCTGTGAGGACTTTTGTGTTACAGGGGATGGGGGAGGAGTGACACATCTAATCTAGCGCAGCTTCGTATCTAGTGGAAGACTTATGAAATGAGAGGAAGGGGGATCTTTATCAGTGTGGAATTAGTGCTTCTCTGTGCACCGTTCAGGAAGTGTATGGAGCAATTCTATTATAGAGAGAGGGAGCCTTCAAAGCGGCCAGCGCAGCCAGAGGACACCTTGGAAGGAAAGAGGACCATGTTGAGGAACAGGATAGAACCCTGCTGAACCAGCACTCTGCAGAGAGAGATCACAATCAGGCATTTGCAAAGGGCCTGCACAATTACCTCCTAAATAAAGGTCATTTTACATCACTCCAACACTTGTATGGGAGAGAAAATTGTAGTTATTACAAAAGCAAATTGAAACTGGAATGTATTTTTGGATTTACCTATGAATTTATGAGTAGAAACGGCACTGTGGGATACAGAGGACAGGCATGCATCCAGATAACGGTGGCAGTTAGTTAAGGAGTACTAGTCAGACTTCCACAGCATTTCTTTTAGAGATTATGCACATCTCTGATAAATATTTACAGAAATATAGAATATTTCCAACTATCCATATTCTTAACTGCTTATTGTAGGGTGCTGAAGCAGATCCCAGCTGGCCTGCCTGTGTAATATTTCCCTCTGTAGAGGATCCCCCATTAAAGCAGCTTTGTCACCACTTTGCTGATCACTGGGATCTCCTCCACTGAGCCCAGTCTCACTGCACGTACCTTCTGCCAGTTTTGCTTGTTTTATCTTTTCTAGTATAGTCGCCTGCACTTTCCATTTCTGTTCCTCTGTTTCATAAATGAAGCAAAGCAGCATGAATCTAGGTGATGAGGTTTGTTCAACGACATGATCGCACCATTCTCCTCAGCCCTATAATGCCATTTGTATCATATTTGATACATGAGTTTCTGTCTAATCAACATGATCAATACTTGCCATAATTTCAAAATGTTATGAATAAAACTCTTTTTTTGTGTCTAAACTTAACATTCTTGTTAACAACAAATTGCCAAAAATGCCTAATGTATCACATGCGATACTAAAAATATATAATAAAAGTTCATCATGAACAACATGATACAACAAAAAAAAAAAAAGAATTTGTTATAAGGGTTAATAAACATCTCAGTTCCAAAAAATCAGAATTTTCTGACTATTTTTTGATGGGTTGGGTCTTACAGGGTAATGTAGCACCTATCCAAAACTGCAATGATATTTATCCTCATCTCAGTCTTTGCAGGTGGGTCTAGCATTGATTTGAGCAGCTGGGATAGCAGATCCTAAGGGAGATGACATTTGGATATTTTTGAGTATATTCAGTAAATCAGATTTGTGAAGCTGAACTAATTAAACTTAAAGTCAGGGACAACACTCTACCTATGGTAAACACTCACACTGGATCATCTGAAATCCGATGGGCAGATACTGTGATTTAAAAAAAAGAAAAAGAAAAGAAAATGTCCTACAGATGCATAGCTACCATGGCTTGCTGAAATGAAAATCAGTCACACTTGTGATCCCCTCTGTGGAGATGCATAGAGTGGACTTTATAAAGATGGAATAGATATATGGGGCATAGTACAGATTTATTTGCAGACATGCATAAAAGAACTATGCTAATTTATCGCAAAAGGAACTTGATCATAACAATAAGACGTGTTTTTGAGTTTGAAAGAATACCACTTTTTCCTTTTCTCCTTACTTTCTCCTTTGCGCAGATGAAAGCCAATAGGCAAGAAATAAGCATTTAATCTGACAAAGCACTGACATACTACAATGTTTCTGAAGTGTTTATGTCTCAATTAATGTTTGAGTTTATGCACCGGTGCTGCATATTTTACATGACATATTTCGTGTCATGTCATTACAGTCATACATCACATTCTTTTAATCTGCAGAACATCGTCCTTTTAGTTGGGCTTGGTGTATTCTGATTTCAAGAGAGAATTGGTTATATAGATAATGGTTCTTTGACCGGGACATCGTTGGCCTAACACATATGCATCGTTAGCAGTGCATTATCCTGACAGTTTCACAGCCACCAAACTCTGTATCACTGAACACGTTACCAGGTTCACACCAGGGACTGAGGGGCAACTGAAGAGGGCCTGCAGGGGCTCTAAAGTTACTGAGGACTCACATTGTGGTTTAAATGATCTGGCCCTGCGGAAATGTAGAAATTTACTCATGGCAGTAATTGTACCTCACAGCTGGAATTAGAGCAGATACAGAAGAAAGTGTGAAGAGGGGAGAGCATTTTCTAGTATGTCAGGATTATGTAGAAGCGGATGACTAAAGTAAGATATCTATGCTGTTAGCTCTATGCTATGAGCTGTACATAAAAAGTATCATTCTTATACACTAAAAGAAAAGATGCACGATTTATCTCTGCACACTAAAAAGCATGATTGAACTCCCCAACAACAAAGACTGCTATCAATATTAATTACAGTCATGTGAAAAAGAAGGTTTTCACAGGACTCTTTCACACAGCTCCAGTGAAGAACTAAGCACACCTTTGTTATTTCCACAGAAATTAAGAGGGTAAGTAGCAGCCAGGTGCTGTTACTCAAATGCATTTGATTAACAATCATCAGCAAGTGTGACCACCTCTACAAGCACAGAAGTTCCATCCATGCCTTCTCTTTTGCTTATCCTTCCCAGGGTCACAGGGGGAGGCTGGTGCCTATCCCAGCTATCTTAGCGTAAGGACACCCTGGACTGGTTGAAAAACAGATGTTTTGGAAGTTTATTGCTCTAGAACATTCAGGTGTGTGTTGCCAAGAGCAAGTCTTTTCTCTCTGAATACAACATGTTTGCAAAGTTGCATCTGAACAAACCACGAAATCTTTGAAATAACGTCCTATGCATATACAAGACAAAGTGGAGATGCTTGACTATATTGCATAGTGTGACTTTATTTGACAAATATTGGCACAAACACCTTATACCAATTGTCAGTGGAAGGGGGATGACTTGGGTTTATTTGGCAGCCAGAGGAACTGGAACACCTTGCGGTACTTGAGTCAACCATTAACTCATCTGTATACCACAGAATACTAAAGTCAAAGTCCAGGCCTGAATATGATTGAAAATAAATCATGGTAAGTGATTACCGCTAAAGGCGCTAAAGGCCGCTAAAGGATTCTACAAGCCTCTGAATCATGGGGTGTACTATATTTTTGACAGGACTGAAGTGATTCCTAACAATAAAGCCCATTTACCCAGGATAAATATGTCCACCAATGACAATTGAGGGGAGGGCTCACATGTGTATCTTATAATAGATATAGCTCCGATCAAAAGTTTAAGACCACTTGAAAAATGGCAAAAAATCATATTTATCATATTAAATGATAAATATGATTTGAAGTAGAGCTTCAACATGCAACACGAAGAAATTTGAGTGAGACAAAACATTCTGAGCATGCAATTGATTGAAAACAACACTTAAACTGAAACAGGCAAAGTTAAGGACCACATGCCTTTAAAAGGACAAATCTGTGCAAAATTAGGATTCATTGTCATTTTCTGTCAGGTAGTCACACTGTCGTGACATTCTGATGGTAAAGGCAAAAAACGTTCCCTTTTTGAACGTGGCCAGGTTGTTGAACAGCATAAGCAGGATCTTTCGCAGAGCGCCATCACTGCTGAGGTGGGACACAGTAAGATAGTCACTAAGAATTTCTTAAATGACCCGGAAGGTTATGGAACAAGACAGTCA
This sequence comes from Pelvicachromis taeniatus, assembly GCA_015108175.1. Classification (NCBI taxonomy): domain Eukaryota; kingdom Metazoa; phylum Chordata; class Actinopteri; order Cichliformes; family Cichlidae; genus Pelvicachromis; species Pelvicachromis taeniatus. The sequence goes on from VURO01036133.1 coordinate 16,506, forward strand.
AGTGGAAGGCACAAAACATTTCACCAGCACTGATCAAAAGTTTAGGACCAAACTTAAAAAAAACCCCAGTAAACTCCCCCAAAACAGAAATCAAAGTTCCAAACATGAATATGAGTTTATGTTTGGAACTTTGCCAAGCAAAGTTAATTTCTTCTTGTTGCATATTGAAGCTCTACTTGGAACCTTGTTAAGATTCAACCGTGCAAAATATGATTTTTTTTGTGTTATTTTTCAGGTGGTCTTAATCTTTTGATGAGGACTGCATTTATTTTACTATTTACTTGCCACTCAGCCTCCTAGTACTTACACCTATGATGTATATTTAAAAATCGCCTCATTCTCGAGTTGTCGCATTCCCAAGATCTTCAGAAAACTTTACCTTTGACCTTGAGGCCAAGGTCACCGAGATTCAAACTCAACAAATTTGTACTAGATACAGCTATGGTTTCAATATGACACTCCTGCATTTTCTCGTTCAAGATATTGCATTCACAAACTTCTCATGGAGACCCAAGTCACCCACTCAGCGTGGTGACAACAATACTCCATCAGCCAAGGGATAAAAAAATGTTAACATATGTCTGACATACTCATTTAATCCAGCAATTTCTGCATACCACAATGCATACCGTGCAGCCCATACATAAAAGTAGAGCTACATAGTTGCATCTCTCTCTACTTTATCACATTGCATAGTCAGCAATTATCTATAATTCAATACAAGTGACTGTAAGTAAATGCAGTTCATTAAATGATTCAGCTGTTTAAAGGTAGCAGGACACATGTGGAAAGTGCTGTGTCAGAATTCAGTTCCCTGTGTACCAAATTCTACACTTACTTTTAATAAATCATGTTCAAATGACTTTATGTTGCTATAAAATGGTACCAATATAGCCCAGCATTATTAGATAGCATTAATACATAAGTTGGCACTTGAATGTTACATCAGTCTTACACTGGATTGTTATTAACAGCTAAAAGACTAGCTACATTTTAAAAATACAGATTTCTTTATTTCTCTGGCACAAAACGAGGACTGTTTAACTACAATGATGAAATGCACTGACACAAAAGCACAATGTAGTCAACTTTTGCTATTCGGCAAGTTGTTTTTAAAACACTGTTATCAATCCAGAATTTTACAATCTCTGCATCCCTAAAAACAACCCTATTCAATATATCCTGACGTGTCAGTATGTTGCTCTTTGGGCCATTCAAACTCCAAAAACTTAGTCATGACTCTGAACTGAATGCAATGTGAAATGGAAGAGATACATAAATAATATACATTTCGTTCTGGACAACCATCTAAGATACAGTAGTTGATCATCTTATCTTCAGAAACTTTAAAAACAGAGGTATTTTGTTTCTATCTATGCCAACTAAAACCCAAGAGTGGTCATAAATAGGGGGCATTTATGTATGATGTAGAGAGGACTTCAACCCTCATGCCTTATGATGAATAAGGCATGAGGGTTGTAGTCCTCTCTACATCTAGGGCATCTATAAGAAGCTAACACAGTGATTGGCTGTGTTGATATTCCCTTTTATGTCCTAATCAACCACCCTACAACGTGGTTGCTCCTAACCTGATCTACGTTAACAGTGCACAACGCAAAATCAACAGCTTTCAAAAACAAACTGTGTCCATGTGAAAGAGACTACTTCAGGGATTCATTAAAAGACATGCAATACAGTGTGCAAAGAAAGCTTTCATTTCCCTTCTGGTGTAAATGTAAGGGAAATTCACTTGCCAGTCAGTTTGTTAGGTACTCCTTAATGCAAGTATATCATTTATACTTCAGTGCATTCCAAATGTAGGCAAGATCCTCTGTGGAAGTTAAACTGAGCATCAGAACGAGAAGGAAAGGTGATTTAAGTGGCTTCGAACATGGCATGGATGCTTGTGCCAGACGGCTAGTCGGAGCATTCCAGAAACTGCTGCTCACCTGGGATTTTTCCACACATCCATCTCTAGGGGTTACAGAAAATGGTCTAAAACAGAAAATCTCCAGTGAGCTGTAGTTCTCTGGGTGAAAATGCTGTGTTGAGATCAGGGGAAAATAGCCAAACTGCTTTGAGCTAATAAGAAGACAAAAGTAACTAAAATAAACACTTATTCCAGCACAGGTATGCTGAAGAGCATCTCTTAACATCACACTGAACCTTGAAGCAAATAAGCTACAGCAGCAGAAGACCACATTGTCACCAACAACACTGAGTATTGTTGGTGACCATATTTATCTGGTCCACAGTAGCACATATTCTGGCTGCTAACAGACTAACGCAATAATGGACCATTTCATAAACCTCAGGCAATGAGTTCACCATACGCAAATGGCCACCAGATTTCAACCGAACAGAGCGCCTTTTGGATGTGGGGGAACCGGAGATTTGCATAATGTATGTGGAGTCGACAAATGTGCACCAACTGTGTGATGCTCTTAATGTTAATATGCACCAAAATCTCAACAATCTAGTAGGTTCTTTCTGAGATCACACACATATAAAATGAAAGCTAAAAAAAGTCTACACTTCAACTGGATTGTTTGATTTAAAATCATGTCATTGCTGAAATACACTTGGATCTAACCCACAGATCAGCTTATATGTATGTTTTATCTAGTCATTTTCTGCTGCACAACCATCTTCGTATGAATAAGATTATGATATCAGAAAATGTATTTACTAAACAAGGACATAACAAAAATACTAGTTGCAAGGATAGCAGACATCATCACAAAATACCAATTCATCACATCCGTTAAAAAAACAGTAAGAAGAAGAAGAAGAAAAAGAAATTGCACACACTGTCATTTAACATATATATATTTCTAAGCTGTGGCCAAACAGACCATTTTAAACATCAATAATAAAAGATTTCAGTAGAGCACTCATATATCACATCCACGATTTTATTACAATTTTATTGTAAGAAAGAACTTTGATACTGCTTCTGGTTGATTTGTGATGAATTATCATTATTATGGTCTGATAAGATTTCATAGAATCCATTCAGTGGACGAACATATAAGAGAGAAACATCAGATGATGTTTCAGCCATTATCCATTTAGGGTTGGAATTGAAACGTAGACTGCAGTGACGGGATTATGATTACTGAAAAACAATAATTATAAAAGTAGTACCTCTTTATGTCTAATCAGAATGTCAGAATTCTCCTCTTGTTAGTGCGCTTCAATTTTTATTTTATTCATTTATTTATTCATTTATTTATTCATTTATTTATTTTTTGGGGGGGGGACAACTTAGTGTATGGCTCACTCCTATTCAAAAGGATAATGGCAACTCATTGTAATGGTGGCAATAAAAGTCCGGCCGTGCCTTTAGAAAGATGAGAGACGTACACGGAGCGAGAGAACAAATGTGTGCAGACAGATGATTGACTGTTGATACTGGATGAGGGAGTTTGTTTATTGATGGTGGGACGGAGAAGTTTTCTTTGCAGAAACCACATGACCCTCCTACACATAATGCATCCACGGAGGAGCACAGCACAAGTTTGCATTCAATGCAATATAAAAGGCAGACATTAAAAGATCTCTACACAAAGCCACATGTATAGATATGCATGCATACGTATGTGTACACCCAAACTGACAAACACAATTTCCATATTTACTGTTGGGTGAGAAAAGGAAACGGGGGGAGGGCAAAAAAACTCATAAATAAATGACAATGCACAGCTTGCCCTGGAAATAGAAGCATAATTTTGTGTTTGTATTATATTCAGGCGGGCAAAATTTAATCTCCCTTTTAATACCCTCTATTGTATAAACAGGAGAGAGGTTGCTGAAATATAAATATTAGGAATGTAACCTTATGAAAATCGATTTGGCATTGAAAAATATTATCTTTTCCTGGTTGTTTATTAATGCAACTCCAGGCATGTAGCCACTATCAATGAGAAAATCCCTGTTTTATTTTTATGTTGTATAGGAGAGAAAGAAAGAAAAGGCTGGAGCCAAATGTAATATAAAGTTACTTCACATAAATCCAAACTACACCATTGTTTTTGAATAGATTGTGATCGAAGTGCACATATAACATAAATAAGCCCTTATCTTAACCAAGAGAAATATGGGCAACATGGCAGAGAGATGAAAAAAGTATTAAAATAATAGATAAAAGGTATCATCATTTTACTTCCTTATGAGATGAAGAAATTATATTACAAACCAAAAAATGAGATTTTTATTAAATCTGATTGCATCTGAACCAAGAGGACAGCATGCCACTAATGTGAACTCAAAGTTAGTAACACTTACAGCAGCAGCAGCTTTTTTTTTTTTTTGGCTACATATCAAGAGCTCTGCAGAGGGTTGCTAAAAATTGGATCTGATCTGCTGTTATATCATACTGTAAATGGTTGAGCCACAGAAACCAAACAATTCTGCCAGCAGACTAATCACTTGGGCTGGTAAACCAATCCTCCATGGACATGCACCGCAAGTATGAAAGTGTGTCTGCAGCCCCGATTATTTATTCATTTTGTTTGATTCAGGATGATGTTCCTCCCTTGAATTACAGTTTTCCTATCTGGCAGGAGCGCTGGCACTATGCCCTCTGTTTAAGATATCAAAGATTTGTGGCATCTCGTTGCCTTGTGTTGGCTCGCCGGGGGAGTTTCACTAAACATGAAATGGATAAAGCCACAGTGATGTACTGTAGGGGGAAAAAAAGGGAGCAAAAAAAGAGAGAGAGAGAGAGGAAGACAAGAGGAGAGGAGGGCTAGAAAAATGAAAAGATGTAATGGTGTTCTTCTGTTTCAGGGAGAGAAGAGCTGTTGCTGCCTCCGGAAGCTGCTGCCTTTCCTAGGATGGAAGAGCAAGTTGGTCTCAGGAGAGCAAGTCTGTGGGAACGATGAGTTTAAAATATCACTGGAGAGGATTGGTTGAGCCTGTGTGTTTCTGTAGTATGTGTATATTAGATACTGCAGATTAATTAATTTTCCAGCTTTGGTTTCCTCTATTCATTATGAAGTGCAACACAAACAGAGCAGATACATTTAAGAAAGTACATGCCATTAATTATGGACGTCCTTTTTGGACTTTATTCTCCACTTAATTTTAGTTCAGCTAGGGAGGTGTAAACACACAGGAGGGATGTTCTAGGAAGCAGATACACAGTTACATACAGAGATAATTTTTGTGGCAGGCGTATTTTCAGATGTGGAAGCAATTCACTAAACCTTATGAAGTTCCCACGAGTAAGTCAAGAGCAATCATTACATAGATGGAACAGCTAAATGATGTCTTCAGCCATGTGTAAAGACCCTTTTAATATCGGGATTTAAGCAGCTCTTAAAGACACATAGACGATGTCAACACAAATGCAATTTCCACTGCATAGGCATGAAGCAGCCAGACTGTCTGTCCGACCTGCTTTTAAGACAACTTATTCCAGAAAAACTGCTCAATATAGGATAGACATCATGTTGAAAGTCAATATATTTCACATAACAAAACTAGGGCTGTAGCCAACAGTTATTTTATCCTTTGTAAATCTACAAATTAACTTTTTAATGAATTATTTGATGTTCATCAGAAATCTTTAGATATCTGACAATGATTTGTTGAAATCAGTGTCAAATTTAATGGAATAAAAGAATATTTGGCACCACCAGTCAACTGACACCAGTCAGTTATAACATTATCAACAGCTGCCTAATGTGTCGGTTCTTTTTTGCACCAAAACGGCCCTGACCCGTAGAGGTGTAGACTCTACTCGACCACTGAAGGTGTTCTGGGGTTTCTGACACCAAGAAGCAACAGGTCCTCTTATGAGGATCAAACGTGTTTATCCAGCACATCCCACAGATGCTCAATCGGATTGAGATCTGGGGGACACCTCAAACTCAAGGCTATGCTTCTACTTAAAGGGGAATACCGTTTCTGTGAAAGTAAACAAGTGCGTGATGTACACACATCCAGCCATACATGTGACGTAAAAGAAAACATGATTCATCAGACCTGGCCACCTTCTTCAATTGCACTGTGGTCCAAGCTCTGTTGCTCAAATGCCCATTGTTGGTGTTTTTTGACAGTGGAGAGGCATCAGCATGGGCACAGTGATTGGTCTGCAGTTTTGCAGTACCATGCACATCAAAGTCCAATGCACTGTGCAACCCGACATCTTTCTCTCAGAACCAGCATCAACTTTTTTTTTTAGCAATTTGAGCTATAGTGGTTCAGCTGTTGGAGCGCACCACACAAGCCAGCCATCGCTCCCCATGTGCGTCAGTGACCTTTGGCCACTCATAACCGCATCGCTGGTTCCTTCCTGTCCTGACTTTATATATAGATAGATACTGACCACTGCAGACCAGGAAGAAACCACAAGCACTTGAGTTAGAGATGCTCTAACCTAGTCGTCTAGCCATTACAGTTTGGCCCTTGTCAAACTCCCTCAAATCCTTATGCTTGCCCATTTTTCCTGTCTCTAACACACTGATTTTGAGGACAAAATATTCACTTGCTCTCTTATATCCCCACCCACTAACAGCTACCATGATGAAGAGATAATCAGTGTTATTCATCTTAGCTGTCAGAGGTCATAATGTTATGCCTGATGTTGTAACATAGTTTTATTCACCCATACTAGTTTAGGAAAATGAGATTCTGATTTGCTTTACTCAGTTATGTACATTTAGCTGTGGGAAAACTCAATCAATTAATTCAGCATTAATTTGTGTATGTTGGTGAACATTGACAATTTTGTTTGCTCACTGATTGGTCATTTCAGCCAAAAAGTGTTTTTTCCCTTTTTAATCAAACCATTCACTAGGTTTCTTCAGAATGTACCAAAGTTTCTTTTAAATTCTCACTTCTTGGTATAAATCATTAAGCATTTGGATGAGATAGACGATCATTAATTATATGTCCTACATGACGGAGATATAATAAAAACATAAATGCTTGAAGACATAGCCCATCAGCAAAAAAACCCAAATACACTGATTGCAGAATACACTGATTACAGCAACAAGACCTGTCTCCTCCTAAACTGAAGCAATATAAATTTACCTCTGCATAATGGGTGGGATAACAGCAGGAGACACCAGGGCTAATACCACACTAGGTTTCTGATTTCCTGTCTAAATCAGCATAAAGCATCTTGCCTTCAGATGGATTACCTGTCGGTGCATTAAGTACAACTTAGACCACATCTGAAGCCACAAGAGACGCCAGCTTGCTCTTCCTGAAACGCTTTAACCATGGCCTCTTCAAAACCACAGAGCTATTACATCTGGCTGTTAAAAGCATTGAGAGAGACGTCCAAAGTCAAAGCTTTGTAGGAGCATGTACCAAGGTGACTAAACATATCCTTCTCTAAGTCAAAATTAGTTCTGATGGAACTACAGGTACCTCCCTCATCTTTGCATCTTAGGCACCAATAGCCCCAACAGCTCCTTCTCAATCAGCATGTTTTTGTTTAAAAACTGCAATACATAGAGAAAGCAAGCTAACATGGTGGATGGAAAGACTCTAAACCTATAAAAAAAACAGGCAAAGAACCAAACATACAGGAGATGCATTTGATTAATGGTCTCAACTGAGGGGCAATGGATTTCATCATAACCACTTGGCATTTTGCTAACACCCCCCACCACCACCCCATCTTTATTTTTGTGTCAAGGAGTGTTGATCAATTTGGAGAGACACGTTCCTCTCCATAGACATGTACATACTCATGTGGACACACAGAACACCATATCAATCTAGAATCTGAAGGTAAAGTTGGCTGGAGAGATGTGGGCTAACAGAAAATTGCACTGCTTACATGAACAATGGCTCAATTAGAGAGGTCTGTTCATGTTATGAGATTGCCTTTCAGGGTTTGTGCTCTCTCAGGTTAGCTCACCATTTCATTATGTAGTCACATGTAGCAGCAGCACTATGCGATGACTTCCTTCATAAATCATGTTCATGTGAGCAGGAACAAAAGTGTCTTGCTGATATGCAAGCAGACTTTATGCTTGTATTGATAAAGACTTCATCAGTAAGCCAAAAATCTCTTCCCATTGACAACAATACTGGATTGTGATTTCTCTGTCTGCATGCATGTGAAATAAAACCTTTGCTTAAACTCCATACAATGAACAATAACGAAGGTTTCCTGACAATAAATTATAAATACACCTCAACAAAACATCTAAATACTAACCTGATAATAACAGAATGACTCATAGTAATCTTCTATCAGTGTTCTGATATCTAAAATATCTGATATCTTCTATCTAAAAGCTCTCTGAGGATCTACAGTACAATCAGCCACTTTGTTAGGTATACATGAGCAACTGCACATTAACACAGTTTATTAATTAGCCAATCACAATGCAGCAACTTCACAGACTTAAGCAGAAAGGATCAAGATGATCTGTTGAAGTTCAAACTTCACTGATTTAAGTGATTTTTAATGCATCTTGGTTGTTGTTGCCAGACCGACCGGTCTGAGCATTCAGAAACTGCTGAGCTACTGGGATTTTTCCAACTAGAGTTTACAGAGAATGGTCTCTCAACAGAAAACTAGAACATGCTCCTTGTTTTTGATTTCTCAGATGGTAGGATCAGAATCTGGCATGAATAGCAAAAAACATGGCTCCATCCAGACCTATATCAATGAATCAGGCTGGTGATGGTGCCATGGGAGGTATTATCTTGGCACACTTTGATTGCTGTAGTACTAAACTAAGCATAGTTTAAACACCCCAGGCTACCTGGGTACCGTTTCTGACCATGTCAAATCATTTATGGCCACAGTGTACTTATCTTCTGATAATACTGAAGCCATGAAGCACTTAGGATGTGGTGGAAGTGGAGAGCCTCATCGTGGATGTGCCGCCAACAAATTTGCATCAACTGCACAATGCTACTAGTCAATCTGGATTAAAATCTCTGAGAAATCTTTGCACCTTATTGAATTTATGACATGGAGAATAAAGGCAGTTTTGGATGTAAAAGTCTGACACTACCAAGGTATACCTAACAAAGTGGCAGATGAGTGCAAATAAAACAGTACAACTTGGATATAGTGCAATTGTTTAAAATCTTACCTCCTTACTTTGCCATTTTAACAAAAAAAAAAAAAAAAAAAACTTAACAGATTCTGTGTTACATCAAGTCTGACAAGATCAGACTTTCTCACTGCAACACTTCAGGAGACTCAGATGTAAGCTATTTACTTTGTACAAGTGAAAACCAGGTCAACTGCATCTCTTTAGGGGTTATCACCCTAATTTTGAGGCTGGGGGCATTTTTATACTTCAATCATTCTTTTCATCCCTTGATTCAAATAAGGTACTTTTTTAATATTTTGCCTGCGGCTCAGCTTTCTGACCCTCATGTGGCTACAGACGCAAGCAAACATTATATAGAGAAAGACTTCAAGCCTACCAAGACAGACACGTGGCAGGTATATGCTTCAAAGTCACTAAGAGAATCCATTTATTATGTTCCTTTTCTATTGGGACCATCACAAATAGAAAAAGAGTGTGTTTACGTAAAAATCTCCATATTGAAGACTACACTAAAGTTGCTCAATATAAATCAGAGCTTTGAAATTGTGTATCAATGTTAATTTTACATATTTTTATGTCAGTGGCATTTATGAACACCAGCAATTCCTCAGTGGTTTTGTTTTTTAACTTAATCTTCCCTTTGTTGAATTTATTATCTATTTATAGTCTATTTTATCCTGTTCATCTGCTCTATGCTGGCATATCAAGTCTCCATTAGGACTGCGCCAAATCATATCAGCCATGATGATGTCATGTGTCATATCATGATATAATTGATATAACTACATCTGTGCCGAGTATTGCCTGCAAGTCCCGAGGTCAAAATGGGAGACGCCCCTTAGAGTGGTCAAGAATGACCAAGCTAAGATCCTGTGGGACTTACAGATACAGATGGACAAACTGGTGATGGCTAGCCAACCACAGAGGAAGACGGCTGCAGTGATAGACGTAGCTAAACTGAATGACAGCAACATCAGGAGGAAGGAACACAAGAAACTGGAGAAGTACCAAAGGTTAAGAGAAGAACTCGAGAAGATGCGGAAGGTGAAGGTAACAGTGGTCCCACTGAACCTAAGCACTCGGTTCAGTGACCCCCAAGCTAGGTGAGTGGCTCCAGCTGATCCCAGGAACAACATCGGAGATCTCTGTCCAGACGAGCGCAGTCCTAGGAACAGCAAAGATACTGCGCAGAACCCTCAAACTCCCAGACCTCTGATAGAGGACCCGAGCTCGAAGTATAGACCGCCTGCAGGGCGAGAGGGAATTTTTTTTTTTTTACCTCAAGTTATCGCTAATCTACTATGTATGAATTGGTGTGATTCTCAGGTCTGGAGTATGTGGTATTGCGATAAAACTTACCATCTTTCAGAAAAATAAGTTGCAATGGTTATCACAGTTTGAAAAAGAATACCTAAATACAGTCAATGTATACAGAAGCATAAATAAGCAGCATAAAAATTAAAAAACCAACAATATTTATAGTGTACAGTTAGAGCCCAGTAAAATATTGTTTAGCAACTTTTTGAATACACACTGGTTAAAATCTGTGAAGTGTAAACCCAATTTGAAACTTCCCATTAAAAAATTCCTATATGTGTCATAGTCCTTCAGTCCTCCTGATACTCGGATTCTATTGGTCCCCACCCTCCAGCCTGGCACACGTGCAGTAATCAGCTCCCCTGCTCCTCATCTGGTGATTGGTCGGCTCCCTTCAAATACTGAGGACATTCCTTTAGTCGGCGCTAAACCAGTCAAGGAGTATGCTCTGTTTTCCTTGAGGAGGATTTGTGCTTGAGTTGGAGAAAGAAGTCTGTTTCGCTATCGAGTCTAAAGACAGAGTGGAACCTATTGGACCACCGGCTTGGATACTGTACACAGAGACTGTGGATGTTTGCCCTTTTTTGAAAGACACTGTAAATTATTTTTTCACATGACTGTAAATAAAGTCACCGAACTGCATTCTGAGTATGCGGCTGAGTCCTGCCTGGTCTCAGAGTATGACAATATGATTTTCACTTTATTAAAAATCAAGTGAGTGATTCACATTGAACCACTAAAGTCCACAGTCAAATCTTGGCCATTTATCTAACTGCTATTGTAAGGGAAGGATCCAGACAGAGAACTGAAATATTATTTCTTCTAGGGACAGCCTGAAGCACTCACTGTCTGCATAATGTGTCTCAATTCTGACATGTGGGAAACCGCCTAAAAGATGGCAGTTGTATGAATAATGAAGCAAAATGAAATGGTAATTCAACTGTGAGTGTCAGGAAAAGTTATAATTGAGTAAATTGCTTATTTTTCAAGCACATGACCCAAAGCAAAAAAAAAAAAAAAATAGGTGACTGCTTATTGTTCGGGAGTGTAGCTGGAGTTTGAGTAGTCATATGGCCTGGATATTATAGTATGAACTTTCAGTCCTATTTCGAAAAAACATGACTTTCTTTTTATGTCACGTTGAATTTTTTTAATACTTTAACACCACTTCACCATACAACCCTTCTACCCTTCACTCTAGATCTTTATTATTTTAGCCCGAATCTAATATCATGTCTATACTTGATATTCTAATTGGTCAGTCTGTGTAAACACTATACTGTGATTCAATGCAAACACACTGACATTGTAAATGACATTTTCTGTGTAAGACTTTGCAGCATATTTCTAAAAAGTTATCTCTGTTATTGCTAATGCAAAAAGACATTTTAATCATGAAAGTAAAAGTAGTCACAATCGATTTTTCCACATTTTTTTAAGGTCCTTAAAAATTGTTCTCATTTTCCCAATGCGGTCCTGCAGTAACTTGCAGCAAAACCTCCCCATTAACTTCTGCAAATGGCCAATGCTGAGGAAGGGATTAACTAAGCACACATCTAGGGCATTGGAAAAATGGACATGTCCACAGATTTATTGGCATTTATTATGGTTGTTCTTGTTTTAAGTGTAAAACCCCCCTCTAAAATGCATCATTGAATAGGCTGTTGCTCTGTCTCACACAAACCATTAGTGAGAGAATTTATGCATTTAATACATTAGAATAGAAAATGAGTCCAAAAAGAAACTGCCATGAGGCAACACATTATCTTTCCTGTCGGCAGTTTTCTGGTTCAACATTTGGCAGGCTCGTCAGTAAATGAAAGAATTATTTCAATTATTGTACAGCATTAAATTATAGTTTGTGGAAAAAGTGGTGGCAGGTCTGCAGCAGAGCTATAACATTTCTCCTGCCTCTGGCTTCTCTGTCAGTTTTAATGAAGAAACCTCTCCATACTACACAAAGTGAGCGAGACAGAGAGAGGAGAGTCTTTGTTCACCGATTCTCAAATTTGTTGCAATGATGGAGAATCTCTATTAAATTAAAAAAAAAAAAACACTACCATTCAAGGTCAACTAGAACTGCAGGGGGTTCAGCTGTTCCAAAATCTGGAGACTAAAATCAGAAATAAAAAAGGGGGAAAATGCTCTCCAAACAGCTCAAAATTAATTGAACCGGTTTCCTACTGTTGAACTTACTTACAGCATGTCATCCCATTAATAGCCGAAATATCTAACTGTGCAGTGGTTTGCCACAGGGTTTGAAGCTCAAACCTGACTTGTGGTTGCAGATATTCCCTCAACAAACATTAGGGAATGTCATGTCGGGAAATATATTGCTATTATACATGCTAAGAAAAATACCTAAGGGCAGGTATATCCTCTGTATGCTTGCATTAGCTCCCTGCTAGCTGCCCTGTCCTTCTGTGCATAATGCCCTCTATAAATAAAGAATAAAAGAGAAAGCTTTTCTAAGCCATTGGTTCACATCCTCCATCCCATCCATACAGATATCAAATGCATGGTCCCTGCAGCATTTAACCAAATTAAATACCACCTTCATTAGCAAGCCAACGCCTATTGGAGGCTTACAAAATACACCCCTTAGCCCCAAGGACACAACACTAAATGGCTGGCAGAGCTTAAAATAAGTCCACGCACTGCAAAGACTTGCCTTCATTTGTATGTTCCTAATGTGCCAGCTTTGCTCACCGTACACAGCCTGCTGCTTCGAACACATGGTGAGTAATTGCCAACACTCGACCTCCATACTGCACTTAATCAACATGGTAACACCATGGGGATAAATACCTGAACAATACAGCTAGAATAATTCATTTATTGGTCAACAGACCCAATGTGGAAAGTGGTGTGTAATGTCAAGGTGTCACATGATTCACTGTCAAGGTTACTGCTCGTTATCTGAGAAAAATACAAATGGAGACAGGAAAGAGGAAAAATGATATGCCAAAATCTCTGGCAAATCTTATTTTATATCCCATATAATGCAAAAACTAAAATATTAAAACATTCTTATTTTTCCCCACGTTCTTTCATTATTAATCTAACATTGTGCATATATTACATTACTATTAGATATACAGTAGAAAGTCTTTATACAATTACACTATATTTAATTTATTTAAAGTCCCTGGTTACCATAATCTCTTTAACCTCTAAAATACTTTTCTTATTTATTTGTCTTAAAATCCATTCAGGGTTGTCTCAAGGTACAAAAGAATGGACTGCTGCTATCCATGAACTGAATATATGTTTCCAGGTTCAGGCACCCTGTTCATCACTGTACAGTTGGTCCATTTGTCTCCATTCTCACCTTTGACCTGCAGGCAAATGGTGATAAAAGCACCCTTCATTGCATTCGACAATGAAAGCAATAGGCAGTTCTTGAGTCAAGCAGCACAGTAAACAAACATAAATAAAAGAGAGCAGGAATCAATGACAGAGGGAACATTGTAAAGCAGCTCACACACCTAGAAGTTGATACACTTACACTTAGGTATTAACACCAGTATAATAAAGAAATACACACAACCTTTGTAAAAAAAAATTGTCATATTTATTTGTAATACTATAAAGTGTTATCAGCTGTAGCTATCATTTTGAACAATGCAATTTAAAATAATTGCAATTTGTGACGATGAGGTTGTTCTCATTAGTATTAGGATTAGGGTTAGTACCACAAACCAGACATGTCCTAAAGATATGTTCTCAGTTACACTTTTTGTATAAAATCACTCATTATGAGACAATTTCTCTTTTTAAATGTTGCACTAGTGACTCTTTTCCTTAAATTGATGTAGTGTTACACCAGCAGGCCACGTGGCAGCCGGTTTTATATAGAGACAGTTGTTGAAAGTGACACAAAGGCTAGTAACTCAGTGTTTGCTAGCAGGTGGACACACACAGTGATGAACCAGGTGGACAAAAAAGCCATAACATAACATAAAAAATGAGTACGCGTCAGCATCTCTTATCTCAGCATTGGTGCATCGTTCATACTTTTGAGACATTTGCTTTGCACTAGACGTCTTTACAACTTTTGACAAGGAAAATAAAAACGGCCGAGCTTGGCATTCCTCTTCTATCATCTTCCCTTTCCTTTGCTCCAATCATCCACCCCATAACGGATTAGCTGAGAGGAAGACCCATTTCCTCCCTGAGGCTGCTAAAATATTAATCAAAACACAGAGGAGTGTGCAGCAGCTCCCAAGATGCATGTCTTCTAATGGTAATACATGGGGAAGGCAGAGAGGGAGGAGTGCTGCCTGTAATAGTCTCACAGAGGGGGAGGAGAGGAGGAGGGCCAGAGGTGACAGGGGCTTTCACAAGGGACAAAGAGAATGAGAGAGGGGGACCGATAGGCAGGAAGAGAGGTGGAGCGAAGGCAGGAGGTGTGTGTGTGTGAAGAATTGACAAAGAGAATGCACTGATATAGAGCATGTCAGAGAGATAGAGAAGATCAAAGAAGTATCATTGCCTTTCACTACCCATTTAATGCTCTTACAAGGGTTGGAAATAGCCTCGTGTGAAACTTCTTAGTATGAATAATAGATAAAAAAAAATCATACAAATAGCCAACTTAACTTAAAATTTTCTTGCTTATCACCAGGGCCAAATATTTGCCTGGGTTTGTGTTTCTGTGTGTGTAAAGAGGGACAGAAGAGTGGTGACAATCCCTTTTAGACCATCTAAAATATGACTTAATGTGTCATTCCAGGTGGTCTGCGTGAGCAGTGAAAGGCATTTCTCTAAGAGGCCAAATCTAAGCCCGTCTCTGGCTCTGAGCCGCTGCCAGGGGGGAAAACATGATTGGACTATCCATGTTGGAGACACGGTAATCATGTAACTAAGCTTTGTTACTGGTAAGGGGAGACTAAAAGGGTTATATCGGCTAATTTTCCACGCTTGTCTACTACTCTTTCTGTTACTAGGTGATTCAAATACACTGACGTGACAGTTGTCATCCTTTAATTTGGGAAATGTGCTAGCTTGCTAAAAACTGAATTTAAGACATACACACACACACACACACTTCAGACAGCCTCCTGTTGCCACTAAAAAATACTGCCAAGTGTTTAAAGCTGACGAGTATTTCAAATACCAGGACTGTAAAGAACAACAAGCTGATTTTATGGGGATTGCAAAACTGTATATCCTCTCGGGTCATCTTCAAGTTACCTGCAGACAGCTGCGACTGTGTTTGACTACCCGGTAATTAGGGAACCGTGGAGCCCCCCATGGGGTTGCATACTCGCAATAAGCTGCCATTCCCCTTCTTTTTACTTCAACGGAGACAACTGTTTTGTGAAGGGTGACACAACTCAGTGACCGCTGTCTACCTGACCATGTCGATAATGAGATGCAAGTGAAGCTTCGTTGTATTCAAATGAGGCAGAGCGTGACAATATTGCTGAAGAGACCAGCAGAGACACATGAATATGAACAAGACAAAGCAAGGCGAAATGAGAAAAAGAATGCAATAACGGACACTTGGTTGCTCACATATGTTCTTTGTGTTTCCTAATGATGCATGGGTAGGGATTAAAGTGGTCTGTCCCAGTCCTGGGCCTTTTTTTCTATTGTGTTGCTTTGCTTAATGTAAACCGATAAAGCTGGCTAACCTTGTGGCCTAATCAATGCTTATTTAGAATACCATTGATTAACAGTTCTGATTATTGATTATGTCAGCCCACTCAAGATATGCCAATGGCTCTGATAAGAGGTTACCCTGGAGCAAAGAGGCTTGTCCACCAGGCTACTGGACATACATATACACATAAAATATATATATATATATATATACACACACACACACTAGTGCTGTCAACGTTAACGTGTTAATACAACGTTAACGTGATTATCACAATTAATGCGATTGAAATTTTTAACGCACTCAACCCGTCTGGCGCGCAGAATGAAAAAACTTTGGACAAACTGCTCGAAATGCGTTTACAGAGACATTTCAGGGATTTTGAGTCAGTCTGCACTCCAGATGGGTTAATTGTTAATCGCGTTAGTCGTGATGACTGCATTAACGCGTTCAAGCTGCATTAACGCGTTAACTCCGATTAACCTCTCACACGGCTTAATCTGCGTTAAGTCGTTAATGGTGATTTGCCAATTTTGACGCATTAACGCAGATCAGTTTGCATACACACACACAGACACATATATATATATATATATATATATATATATATATATATACATATATATACACACATATATACACATGTCTGGGTTGAGTGTGTTAAAAATTGTAATCGCGTTAATCATGATGACCGTGTTAACGCATTTTGCCACTTTAACACTGTATTAATGCGTTAACGCTGACAGCACTAATATATATATATATATATATATATATATATATATATATATATATATATATATATATATATATATATATATATAATATATAATATATTTTTTTTTTTTTTTACTTTTTTTTATTTTCTT
>VURO01036133.1:33357-49883 GCA_015108175.1 Pelvicachromis taeniatus
ATGTATAACACACACACACACATATATATATATATATATATATATATATATATATATATATATATATATATATACATACATATACACACATATATACACATACACATACAAATGTCTGGGTTGAGTGTGTTAAAAATTGTAATCGCGTTAATCATGATGACCGTGTTAACGCATTTAGCCACTTTAACACTGTATTAATGCGTTAACGTTGACAGCACTAATATATATATATATATATATATATATACACATACACACGGCTCTTTTCCTTTTCACACTCATTGTGTATACTGTATACCCCTATTAACACCCAAAGACAGAAGAAGGTACTACTGTGTTGACACAGGATGGCTGCTTATCTGAGACTTAAACATTGAAATTACCACACCATCTGTTCCTTCAGTATACCATGTGGCCATCTGAACAAGTAGCATATAGGTTACACCAGCTTTTCTTAAACCTAATTTGAATGTTGTCTCGTCAGCAAACATATAGAAAAAAATGCCACTCACTTTGTTCTTGTGCATAAAGAAGACAATCAGATCCACGAATACTGTGTGAGGAGTAGAAATATCAAACCGCGCTTACCATAGATCAACCAAATCTGTCCACACTTCTAAAAACACATTTAAAAAAAACACCCTGCAAAGTACACTCAAAACTACCTTTGTGGCATAACTAGGACCACTTAAATACCCAAAAGGTAGAAACAAAAAATTTCACAGCTACTAAAATGCACTGTACAAATAAAGTACAAAATAAAGTACAAAAAACATGAGTAGGATCATTTACCTCATTCATTTTGCCTAAGGCAGAAAGAAAAACTCACTTCAGTGATTGTTGATAGGGCTGCAGGAACATCACAAAGTATTTCATTCTTTGCCCAGTAATAGTTTTTTGGGACAGCCTATGAGTCACACAAAACAAAAATGCAAAGCAAATGTTTCTTAAAACAAGACAAAATCACCATAATAGTAGTGGGGACTGGAGCCAGGATCATGTATAATTTGACAAACTAAAACAGGTGACTAACATTCAAACATATAGTGTACATTTCAACAGTTTTGAGATCTGCTTATTTCATAGCATTATGTTGCTAATTTATGTGGGAGTAAACCCATGGCGAGCAGGCTGTGCATAGTAATGACAATAATTAGTGAAGTTTTTGCAATAGTCCATCGCACAGCAGCTCTTCTGCTTCAGCTTCTGGGAAGCAGAAGTGTTACCAAATTTTGAGATTCTAGGTCTGTCCCAAAACCTCGGCCGCATCCTTCGTGGGCCGCATTTGTAGGCCGGTTAGGTCACAGCGACGTGATGAAGGCTGTCCCAGTACCTAGACTCCTTCAAATGCGGCCAACAAAAGCGTCCTTCATTTCCCCAAATTTGAAGGATGGGTCGGGTGTATCCTTCGTGGCCCAACATATCTCAGAATTCATAGCACGGCCCAGCCAATTCCAGTTTCCAACAATGGCGGCAGCTACTCCATTTTAATATTACTCTTATTACTCTTTCTGGGTCACAAAATAAGCTGTAAAGATATTTTCAGACGAGAATGTAGCTGTGTAAACTTCAAATATCTGCTCGGTTTACTCAGGACATCACATATTTGCAAAAGTGCGCCGACGTTTTCGGAGGCTTCTGTTGCCCATTAGCTCGATCGCTGAGCGGGTCATCAAGGCTCACTAGAGCCGGCGAAAACAGCGGACTCCTGGTACATCATTTTAAAAAAAACCCGCGGTCGAGCTTGTGGGTGACCGATGTCTCCGGGGGCATCGGAGCACTTTTGCCAATATATGATGTCCTGAGTAAATCGGTTTGTTTTCACTCAGTTGAATAAACGTCAAACAGAAAACTGATTAAACAGAAGTGTGAGATGGTAGCGAATTTACTCCAGTGTCCTGTTATATTTTAGATAGCAAGGACCAGACGGCTGAGCTTATTCAACTCCACCGAGACAGCTGGTGACGCAAATCTGAAGGCTAGACCGTCCCATTTCTCAAGCCTCGTACTTCCGGGCATCTCGGCCTTCGTACGACCCGGCCCATGTAGACTGCGAAGGCCGGGTCCTCAGAAGGATGCGGCCGAGGTTTTGAGACAGACCTACAGTACAGGTTTGTGTACCAAATTTGTTGCAGCCATTTTTATAGCACCAAAAAATAATTGTTGTCATCAATTTTATTTTTTTCACTTATTCCTTACTAACTTTTTTTATAGGTATGGTTTTTACCTTAACATTTTATAGCAGCTTGAGGTGACTGTTATTATGAATCGGTGATATATGAATCACATTGAACTGAATTTCCTGGTTAAGTTAGCAAATAGTGTTAGCATGATGATCCTTGATCATAATGATTTACCTTGGTAAAAGGTCTGTTTAAAACAGTTTTTTTCTAACACACCATGATCCAAGTTGTATATTTCCTGTGTTTCCTACCTGTTTGCTTGGACTGTTAAGTAGGTGATAAACACATGGAATTTAAGTGAGCACGCTAATGCATGCTTTAATTAGCAAATATTCTTAGGTCAACAATAAGTTTTTTTGATTTTGTTTTTATGCTTTGGCATATAAATACCTGAAAAGTCGGCATGTGTAGATAGAGTGTAAAGTACATACTTCCTCTAGCAGCCAGATAACTAAACTTAGAAATTAAAATGAGAAACAAAAACCCTTTCTTTGCAGTAAGGTGTAAATGGTCCACCTATCACCACCTAAAAATAAACATATTGTATAGACATGGACAGGAAAAAAAATAAATGTGCATTTATTATTTTCTACTAATCTGAGTCAATCTACAAATAGAAACTGCAAAAATAATAATAAATATTTGATCTATATTTGATCTGAATTTTTTACATCACTTTAACCTCCTAAGACCCGAACTCATTCATGGCATGCATTTTTAAATTCTCTTTGCTATTTGGGCTGATTGGGACCTGATGAATGTAAAAACAATGAATTACCTTTTTTTTTTTTTTTTACCCAATTTTTGTTTGAGAAAAATGAGATCCACATATGAGGACATTCTTTTAAAATTTCGATTGAACAGTGGCATTATAATGTCCTTGTAAGAGGTTATCAGGCCGTTGTAGAGCAAAATCTTTCTCATTGCTCCAAATGCTTAGATGCCATCATATCTTAAAGGCCTTATATATGACTTCATCCCAGCAGAGCACTCTCTGCACGCTCTCAGAGTGCAGGTTTAGTTCTAGTTCTTGGAGTTCAGTAGGAGGTAGACTCTTCAATTTCCGGGTTGGATTCAAGAGGCAGAAATCTTTACCGTGTAGATTAGGCATGCAGCTTTTATTTAGGGCTGGATTGGGTGACCCCAAATATCCCAAATATCCTTCAGTTATGTTGTTATAGGTGCAGGATGCTGGGGTTGCTAGTATACTGCTATTCTCACACTCCCAATGCATTTATATACTACTGTTGCATGTTCTTAACTTTTGTCTATTTTCTCCAGTAGTTTTTTTGTTTGTTTGTTGATTGCGGTCTTTCCATGCTTCTCTTTTCTCTCTACTCCTACCGTCCAAACATTCACAGCTGATCAGTGCCCTCCCTGAAACTGGTCCCGACAGAGGTCTCCTCCTCTTAAAAAGGACTTTTTCCACACTACCTTATAGCCAAGCGCTTGCTTATAGGGGATTCCCTGATCTATGAGGTTCGTTGTTTAACATTAGCGGGTTTTTACCTTAGAATATAAAATGTTTGATGAAGGCTCGATTGTATGCTCTTCCAATAAATAAATAAATAAATAAATAAATAAAACCAGACAAGTTATAAACTATATAAATTATAAATGAAAGATGGGTATAACCACCATAATGTGACTTCTTGTTTTGTAAAGTCCTGTTTTATAGTCTTTGCATGAGCATTTTGGTATTTCGTTTTTTTAAGCAGAGATGAACCCTGCATGCCCATATGGCACCAACAAAATCAGGCTGTAGCCTGATATGTTAGGGTAGACATCTATAAATAGTGGGTGGCAAAACAAAACCCCAAAAAGACCAGAAAATCAACAAGTAATAGATTGCTGGTCTGAGCCAGTGTTTGGATGATGACGTAGCTTCCATTTGAGATATTTGTTTTTGTATATTTAGCATAATTAATCAAATCGGACCACAGAGTTGCAGGTTTTGTAGCTGGTACGTGTTTGCTTGTCTTCAACTTCACATCTATTAATCCTGCCGGCTTATCCTAGTGTGACTGGAGACATGCGTTCCACTGCACCTACACCTCTGAAGTCTATCTAGACCAAGACTTTACATTGCTTTTACATTAAAGGGATCAAATTTGTTTTTCAGCCATGATTTCTAACCTGTTCTAGTCCTAAACACTGGGAAAAAAAAATTTTTTTAGTCCAATAGTCAATTCCGTATGAAATTATTTCTACTTCATTTGAACCAAAAGCTGCTAAATTTAATGAAAACAAAATTTGACTGTCAAAATTTTCACAAATTTTCGCTTTTAGGCAAGCAGCACAGACTCAAGTAAGTTGGTAGTTTCACTCAAGAAAAGTCCAGTTAATCCCCTTAAAACTGGCAATTCAATTTTAATTATTTCCTTTTTCTTTTCAGATTATGAAAAGGAGATAATATGTTATCAAGTGAGCATTAGATTTGTTGCTTGTTTCCTAGCAGCTAAACTGGTTGCTAACAGAAGATTCCTACTTGTAAAAGTAAATTTGAAAGGTGTCAATCTCCTTATCTCATCCTCAGGTTATTTTCTGGTGAATCTGTTAAAGAAAGCCAAATTTTTTCTTTTAACAGGTTAAAAAATTATATCAAGTATAAATCTGTGTGATTCTCTGAGCTTTGTAGGGAACAAGTTGTTGAGGTCATTGTCATCTTATAAAGTGGCAGCTGCTGACCTGTGCTGATGAAGGAACCAGGACACTGCTGGAGTCGTGTTTTTGGGCGGAGGGGACGGCCCTGTTGTCTTATTGTTCGGTCAGCACTGCTAGGCTAGCCCCTGTCAGCCAGCCAGTGTTGAGCTTTGCACTTTGCATATGGGGGCTCTTCCGTAATGAGCCTCTATGTATGGGTATCATGTGAGATATCTGAGCTAGTGCTTACTGTTCCATGGTCAAGGTCAAAGCCGGCCAGCCCCACCACCGACTCCCCTACCCTATCCATCACCTGAGAACACAGACCGCAGCTAAGCTCACATTCCAACCTTCTGGACATCCTCACATCAATTTGGAAAGACTATATATTTATTTATGGCAATCTCTGTTTATTGTATGTCAATATACGTTAAAGGTATTATATAAAGAAAGGCCTAACAATTCCCCTTAAAAAAAATTCCAATACAATACGTAAATGACAAGACCGAAGAAACACAAATGACTTTTTAAAAATCTACAACCACTGAGAAACAGCACAATGTGAAT
Organism: Pelvicachromis taeniatus; assembly: GCA_015108175.1. Lineage (NCBI taxonomy): Eukaryota > Metazoa > Chordata > Actinopteri > Cichliformes > Cichlidae > Pelvicachromis > Pelvicachromis taeniatus. The sequence goes on from VURO01036133.1 coordinate 38,751, forward strand.
ATATGCTTTTGTGTTTACAGCGTAATACACAGTAGTTTTTTTGTCTCGTCTTACCTGTGTGTGTATTTGATGTTTATGCTTTTCTAAAGAGCAACTGCTATCAACATGCCAAAAGCAGACACCTTACGTGACTCCACATAAGTGAGACAGGGGCTTAAGTGTAAAGGACCCTGGAACAATCTGTCCATACACCACCTTAGTAATGCTTAAATCCCCACAGCAATCAATAAACTGCCCTCTACCAGATCATATATCAATTGCTTGCTGAACTCAGGAGTAGAATAAAAAAAGAATGTATACCTAAAGAATGAACAACCTTTGTGTTGTTGTATACATATACAAAACACATTACACCTACGTGACCTTTAACCTGCGAAATTTCATTCTCTAATCTGATGCAAGAGAGGAACAGTAATTTGAAAATGAATAATCATTATTTTACATTCATTGTAATGAACAGTCTTTTTTTTAAAAATCAGAAAGCGTTTAAATGCACTTTTGAATAATGTTACATATCTGTACAATATATTTTATTTTTAACTAAATCCAACAAAAGCAGGACTTTCCCGTGCATCGCAAGTTGGTCTTACTCACTGAAGTTTAACTGACATGTCTCATCCATAGGGTAAGCTTCGCTATGAAGAGGCTATAGCGCTGAACGTATAAAGTTTAGAGAATGGCACATGGGGTAGGAATTTAAATATGACCGGACTGTATGATAACCTGCTGTGAAAAATCTCACATTGGGGGAACACTGCCAGATAAAAAGAGAAATTGAGCAAAGAAAGATGGATTTCCTGCCATTTGTGATCTATGACCAATCGGTTGTCTATTTTCAGAATGCTGTTAATGATATCACCAAGGTTGAAATCCTTTCTTTTGTGCATTTTCCTTAATCAATAAATTGGCAACTGTTTGATTGAATGCTCATTCACTGTGTTAAATTGAGGCTGAATGAGTTTTGTCCTTTTGAATAATGAGTTTGTTTTCACCAAAGCTTTATAGATGTTTTCAAAGAGAGGAAATGTTAATCACCCACTTATTAAAAAACACTTGATTTTGATTCATCAGATATTCTTTTTTTTTTCTCAAATATTTAATTTGAGAACAAATGTTAAGCTTTTACACCTGGACATTCCAATTTGATCATAATTGGTATGCCCTTTTCCCAACTTTCCATACAATCTTAAATGATCAATATAGTGTATACTAGAAACATAAATGATTATGTATCAAAACTGCTGCGATGCACCGAAGACAGACTGTACTCTTAAAAGGGCAAACAGAAAATACATTTAAAATAATAATGAAAAACATGTCAAAGGAGGGTGAGGAAAAAAAGAGTGATAAGAACAATGAAAATTATCTGTTTCAATTTACTTAATTTGCTGTGGTAGCTTTGTTCCTTTTTTTGTCAAACTGTCCGTCTGGTTGGCTTTTTCTGGTGTGTGTCTGTGTAAGCGTGTAGATGTGAATCCAAACCTGCAAAGAAATGTGGTAACACCTGTAATAATGCAAGATCTTTTGTAAGTGGAGTTAATGTAAAGTCTTTTGTTTTTCAACTCTGCACACAGGTCAGGTGTGCAGAGAAAGAGATACGCATGTCACAGAGATCAAATCTCAAGCTGACATAAAAAAAAAAACACATTTTGTAACAACAATATTATCTGCCATAAAGTTTAGAACTTACCCAAGGTCTAGGCAAGCCAGTTATATTTTAAATTCTACTGTTTTAGTCACATTACAGTAAAGAAGCTTGAAAACTTAAAATTGCATCTCTACCCCAAAAAAGGTAATTTAATTTATTTACATATTCTTACAAAAAAAAAAGCGCTCTCTGAAAATAAAACAAATTTAACTTACTCCCTTTAGAGGAGAGTCAGCGGCAGATGAAATGGATCCTTTTAATTTGCATCTCATAAAAAACATAATATGGAGTAATTTCAATTGGTGAAGAAAAGAAGATTGAGTGTGTAGCCACTGCATTTGCCGACAGAATATGAAAAACAGAGCATTGATAGATTGATGCTCAAATTAGTATTCAAACAAAACCATCAAATTCAGCCAGCCTAAATAGAGGAAAGGGAAAAAAAAAACAGCACCCAGGAATACGGACATAAACAAAGAATAGATGCTTTATGCCTCTCTGTTAAACAACAATGCCCTCTATTGGTGTGACACTGCATCCGTTTCCCCCAACAAAGGCCATCACACTAACAGCAGACTGTAAAGCAGACTGATGTATTTTCCAGCACTCTCAGCAGAAACATTGCATTGAAGTGCAATCACCTCGAACCTCAAAGACCGTCCTTATTAGCCTACTAATGACCACAGACTTTATTATTAATTTATAAATGTTATTTAACTATTACAGTCATTGCTTCCATAATCAGGGGCCTTATTAGCAGTTTAAAATGTATTAATTAGGACAATAATGAATGAAACCACAGTAGGTAAGTGCCCGTGTAGCCAGGATGCCTCCAGCAGTGGGAGGTTACAGACACTCAGACAACTTCTCAGAGGTAAGATCCTGTATGCGTGCATGTGTGAGTATGCGTGTGTATGTATGTGAATGAGGATGGTTTACAGGATCAGTGAAAGAGTTCTTGACAGGAATGCACATCGAGTCTCTCGTCTCCCTGTTGCTCTCTCTACTGAACCGGAACAATGGTGTAGACAAACAGGGGCGCCCCGGAGAGTGTGGCGAGCTAAGTGAGTGAGCACAGAGGTTTAATATGACAGCTACACTTCTCAGCTGCTGGTTCAGGGTGAAGAAGATGTCCTACATTGTACATCTGCGTGTGCACCACCTTGGCAAGCCAAACCATGCCACTTCAAAAAACTGAACTAGACGGGCGAATGAGTTCTGAATTATGAGCATAGCTTTGCCTCCAGTAGTCAGAGTATGGGGTACAGACAGACAGCCACTTTTTTTGAAATATCCGCTTTAAACACTGCCATCTAAGGTAAAACCAAGAGCCTTTTTCTGACAACAGTTTAAAAATGTCATTTATAAAGAGTCACATATATATGAGATACTGTGATTATTGGAGTCGTTTATTTCATGGAGCCATTTGTGTATGAAAAGGTTTATTCTGCCCAAAGATGCAGCACTAATTCTGGAAATTAATACATTAGCATCTGTCAGAATCAGCATCTGTCTGTTGACCTAAATTTGCCTTGTCAATAATTTGATTTCCAACTGCTATATCCTTCATAAACATGCAAGATGTTTAGTTGAAATACTGTCTTCAACCAGAGGGGAATACAAGTTCCAGATCATATGTTTCAATATATAAATCTAGATCTACAAAGCAGATCTAATTATTAGTACATACTTGTAAAAATCTATTATAAATTATACAGCCTTTCTCCACTTCGCTTTAACCATTAAACTTCGTCCCTACTGTTTTTACTTCTGCACGCTGTCGCTTGCTTGTGCAAATGAAAAATTGTTATCTTTTGGTATGCTTACACCATCCTGCCAAACAACCTCTCTCCAACCTCCCAGAAGACCATAAAACACTTGCAGACAGGGTGCGAGGGTGGGGGCAACAAGGCAGAGCAAGAATAGATCGAGAGAAATGGTAAGAGCTGCACAATGTTAAATGGGAATATGATTTGCAGCTGCTGCTTTTACAAATGGTTTTGGCAAAGTTGAACAAATCTTCTGGAGTATAATTTACCCAATAAGTGTGAGGAAGCCCACACTGTTGAAAATGTTCATGAATAATTTTGTTACACTTCATTTTCAAATACTGCAAGGAAATTACAGCAGGTAACCTTCAACGGCATTCTGAAAGCCTTTAGATGGAAGTCATGCAATGCACCAAAAGACGTTATGATACATACCTGAACAAAGCTATTAGGATCAGTCCCATCCCCCTTTTTATTTCAATTAAACCTTTCTCTTTGATTCAAAGGCATTCAAATCTCAAGTGTCTTTGATCTCCTAACCAAAGGAAAGACAGGAAAATAAAAGTCTCTTAAAAGGAGGTAAAAAAGAAAGTTGTAATTCCAGAACTGGGGGCAACTACATAACCTGCTGTGGTCTTAACTGGCACTGGAGTGCTTGAAAGACCTCAATTCACCATGGAGAAGGAAAAAAATAAATAAATAAAAAGAGTCTGCAAGTGGCTGTCAGGCTGTCTTTCAGTGTGAATCTCACTTTAACAAATGTGAAGTTATTAGATGCTCTGAACACTGACAAAGGTCACCAGGTGAAAGGAAAAAAAAAAAACAATTCTCATTCAGGTTTTCTGTTTAAACAAAGATTTTACAATGAAAAACCAGGTTTACCCCTGGTGTGGTTTTCTAAAAAATGTCTCAAATAAAAGTACAATACCATCAAATATTCTCTAAGAAAAAAAAATGTTCAACCGTCTCGGGATTCTTTTTTTTTTCATAATGTCCTTTGACAGTTGACATCTCACAAAGCTTATTTGTAAAGGTACAATCAAATCTCATTTCTCAACCTGCCGCCTGCCTTCACACTCACTTTGGCTATTACTCAACCGGACTTGCTGGGCCAGCTACATGACAGTCCCAGTGTGAGGGATTGTGGTACTTTCACCCCTCAGAGCACTGGATTACAGGCTACTAACTGCCTTTGGAAGAAAGAAAAACATCTAAAGGCACCGCGATGTCCTCAGCGAACAACAAGCACACCCAAGGAAGCCCGGGTGTTCTTTGATGTGCTGCTGAGCAGTGTGAGGGCCACACAAAGTAGACGAACACAATCAGTCAACTGTTGGAGAGAGATCGGTAGGCTTCAGCGCCAGAGGAGGGTTACTCAACACTGGCCAGAGACACAGACACAGGCAGGAGGGGGAGACAGCACTAAGACCAAACAGTCGCATTCACTCTAATTCAGGGTGGTTTCCTGGCTTAGACTGGGACTTTGGAGGAGGTGATTGTGCATGTAAGCACAATCGGTCCACATAGAATAAAGTTAATGAGCCTGTGTACCCTTATTTGTCAACTTATTCCTGTTATATCTGAGCTGGAGTAAATAAAACCCTATTCACAAAAAAAATAAAGATAAATAAATAAATTCTGAATACATTTAAAATGCAGGGGATTTTCTTTGGACTCTGGCTAAAACCTGTTTGGGAGTGCCAAAAATTCCTCTATGCAAGGGAGATGTGTCATGTCTACTTTTCTCTCCGTTACTCGCTGTTCACTCAAATCTCTCCTCCCACATACCGTCCTTTTTGCCTGCGCAAGGATGTAATTAATGCATATTTTTTGACAATTCTGTTGTTTTCCACTTGTGACTAATATTAATCCATTTAATCAGTGTTCTGCGACTCAAGTGCATCTCTAAACAGTTTCTCTCCTTTTCTTTGGATGATGCAAGTGTGCATATTACAGAGAGGCAGCCAGCTGTGAAAACAGCTTAATTAGCAGTAATCACTTCTGATAGAACATGTTTCCACTATTTGCCTCCATTAGGGATGCTTATTTCTCTTATTCTATCAGCCAACTGCTGCCACTCTTTTCCAGGTGAGGCTAGTGGTATAATAAATGTGTCCCAGAAGCAGATTTCTGTCACTAAATGCATTCTTGATGATGTCAGTTTAAGCTGCCCTCAGACTTCCACGGGGGGAATGACAGCAGATATAAATAACACCAGGTGCACCAAGTGTAAAATTGTCAATGTGAGTGTGAGCCTCACTATCAATGACAATTTTGCCTTGTAAAAATTGTTAGAATACAGTCACAACACAACACAAAGTACACCAATGGTGTGCCTTGTAGAACTAGTGAAGAAATAAGGACAAATCGATGGTATTAAATAACTTACCTAACACCCAAGACAATTTAAAACTGTCATTTTAAGGCTCATGAGTTACAGCCCTTTATCCTCCTATATAACCCAATACAGATGACTCAATGCTAGTAGGTAGTTGTGCATTTCTTCTTCAAAAAGAATGTAGCTGTTGACCTTGCCCTCTCAGTTACATTCTTCTAAATGAATGTAGCTGAGAGGGCAGGTTTAAAAGTGACAGCGACTGGGATAAATGATTGCTTTTGTGAAACAGTTGCCTTTCAAATAAAATATAAATAGTGCCACATTAAATTAATCTATGGTCCAAATCATATATTAAATGTTTGGATACCACACCTAATACTTTAATAAATTGTGTACTTCCACCATCCAACTCTGTAAAAACATACAAAGTTCACATCTGGCTTCATGCCAGGCCTTTTTTTTTTTTCTCCATACACTTGCCTGTATGCATTGGCTAATATTATTTTTGCATATTTTGTATTCATATTTTATTCCCAGGACTGCATCCAACATGAGTGTCCATTACCCCAGCTGTTTCAGTCATCAGTATGTATACACCAAAGTGCCATTGATGTGTGTCAGCTATTTCACTTGCATTTCACTTGCAATGAATCTTGTGGCTTCCCCACTTCCCAGTCATGCCACCATTTGATGCATCTTCAATGCTTTGTGGTTGGCAAAGAGCCTTAAACATCCTCCATCGTTGGGACTGGGCCATTAGATACTATGTGCCACCAAGATAATGGAAGACAGAGCAGACCTACAGAACGAATACGGGAATATATTCACACACAAATCATCTAAAAAGAAAATATCAATGCATGTATACTGATATAAATCTAGAAGTCATTTGAAATTTGTTGAAATGCTTCTATAATTCAATAAAAAAAGAATTAAGTTTTGTAAAATAGTTTCTTTATATGGTGTTCAAAATATAAACATATAATTCAATTGTAATGTCATTATCCATTTGCCCAAAAAGATCTTCACACATCCCGGCAATAAAAAGCAATAATTACACTTAACACTGTAATGTAATTACAGTGTAAAACACTGTAATTGTAATGTATATCATTTACATGGGTTTTTTTATGCATTTAAACAGTGAGACATCTTCAGCAAAACTGCCTTACACTGTCACAAAATATTTTAAATTAATCTATCAACGCGGCTTTACTTAGAAAGCTTTATCAAAGGAATTACAACAACTGTTCAAGTATTTACAGGTTCCTTTTGGCACCGTCACTCCATTTACACAGGCTCAAAAGTAGCTTGACAACTGGCCGATGTGCAATTTCATAACCAGGTGTGAACCGTTTCCCTGTTATTCCTATTAAACACAGTATAAATACAAATAAGACAGGGTGAGTTTGTCTCCAAACACATTAAGCAACAGCTGACTGGGCAATGAAATGGTCTACAAATACACAGGCAATTATTTGGTGAACAAGACACAGGTGAAACAAGTAATGGTGAATCTGTAAATTTTTCTACCTGTACTGTAATTTAATGAATTTTTTTTTTACTGTTCTTCTAAAATTCAAAATTTTGTACATTTCTTTATTGTAGTTTAATGGTCAGGCATTGCACAGCAATAAGCATTTCATGTAGTACTATGTATGATTGTGTGTGTGACGAATTAAATTTGAATTTGACCGTCGCTGCCTGGAACCATATGGCCCCATAAACATCAGGCAGTCGCACATTTAAGTAAAATAACAAGAGAATGTGATGTAATACTATTTTACACAGCTATTTCACATAACACCCATACACCCACAAACACTATAAAAGGTACCGATGTCCAAAACAAAGAAATTTTTTTTAAAAAGCATTCAAATTGAACTAGTTAAAACTTCCATTAATATACATTACTGTGTATTTGGAAAAGCATTTGGCCCATGGTGTAGAGGACCCTGTCTGCTGATGACTTTGTTAATTAAAAACTCAACCAAATTTGGACAAAGACTAAACTTGAGTTTTGAAAAAAAAAAAAATCATCTCAACATTAGAGTGATAATATTTTGGACATCTTGCTGTCTTGTGACATGTTTGGCCAAAGCGTTTATTTGTTTGGATTTTAAAATTTGGATGTAATAAACTTGCCACTGGGAGTGTTCACATACTAGCACAGGTAGACAACTCAAAGCTGTGAGTGCCAAAACCTTACTCGTGCCTCCATCCTTCATGTTTAGCGAACAAGACCCATCCATCTCTACCTTTCAATAATACTGTTATTTTGATGAAACACAGTAGAAGCTGACTGAACTTAACGTAGAACATCAAAGGGAGGAGGACAATCTCGACAAAAGACACTTTTAGAAGCAGACAGTAAGCACAGCAGATTGCAGGTATTCAGGCGTTTAGTCACATTACTACACAGAGACAAGAACATGGTAAAAACGTCTCTGCAACTTTTGTGTTTCCGTATCACATTCTGTCTGAAATATCTGTCAAAATATAGATATTAATATACTAATACAATTCTATTAATAAAATATGTGTCTCCAGGAAAATAAACTCACAGCACTGCGTACATTTACGCATGTGGCACAATAACATGGATGTCTTGGGATCTTTCATTAAATGATGCTTTGTGTTCTACAGGTCAGCTGTTACAGATATTTCAATATCAATGGTATCTTAATACATTGTTTCCCATCACACACACACACCACAACAACTCAAGCCCAGACATGTCTGAAAGCAAGAGCAGTGTGTCAGCCACCAATGACGGTTCAGTACCTAAAAAGAGAGCTACTTCAATACTATGGAAGCGGCTTGAAGACAACAGGTCAGACCTCCAACAAAGCAAAATATTTGGCCCACTATGAAAGCAAACTGTTCCTGCTGAACAAACTTATTTTAAAACTTGAGGCTAAAACACTTGAGTACAACCAGGCTTTGTCCATGCAAGGAGGAGATTCTAGCAGCTGGTGATGTAGAACCCATAAGGAAACAGATGACTCAAACAACCCTTACTAGCTATATGACAGAATAGAAAAAGAGAGCTTTAACTGTTTAAAACCCTTGTCCCAAGATGCAACATCCTGGGGTACAAACTATTTTTCTATTTCAATTTTATGACGTTATATGTAACTTCTGACAAATTACAAGGTTATTTTAGCTACTATCATTGTTAAACTAAAGTGTAATGTTAAACTTGCACTAAAAACTACCTAGGCTATGTCTATGCTTATATTTTACTTTATGCCACTGCTAGTACATGCTATTGTATTGCAATGCTGCTGGTGCCAGTATATTCACACTTTAAATTAGCTGGTCTGCCATGAAAGACAGTAACATACTGAAAAAAGGAGGATGGAAAATATCCTCTATTTTCTTTGCACTAATAAAATGCTGATGGTGTGATTTTGAGGCTATAACACATACACACCTAGGGTGCAGGGGACACAAGGTGTGAGGCTAAAACTATACTGCAATACAATATATTGTAGTCATTTTTAAATATCTTTTGTCATGTCAAAAGGTTAGAAATGACCAAAAATGTGCATTATAAGCACAAAGAATTAAGGAAAATCTTTGCAATTAAAACATATTTATTATGTCTTAATAACACATGCATGTTTATTTGTCATGAAAATTCCACTGGATACATAATCCCAATGGTCTAATCCAATCTGTTCCCTTTAAAGTGAGTCCGTACTGAAGTGGAGAGACAATGAAGTTGCAGGCAAGGAGAGATGCACTAATCACACACATTAAATGTTGGACCACTTATCTCTTATCTTAACAAGGAAAAACAACTTAAGAGAAAGACAACAGACAGCACAGATATAATTCACCAGTAGTCACGACGACGTGTGATGCATTCCTCTGGCCTGCTGTTCTGTCTTCCTCCCTAGCAAATAAAGCAGATTCAGCAGAGTAATAACAAATCAAATAGATGAAACATTTCCTTTTTTCCCCTCCAAATCCAACAAAGATAACAAGTTTTGTTGTTTTCAAATAGCTAATAATTCGATAAAGATACTCGTTTTGTTTTTAGCTCACAACTGAAGAAAAACTAAATATAATTTCAATGAAGATTGCAATTATGATCAATAGATTCTGCAGTTTTTGTGAGGTACTTTATATTTCATAGTTCCCAAATCCAAACAAGAAGTCCACTGTTATTTCTAACAGTAAGTCACCAGGCATCGCTTCAAAGAAGGCTTTATATGAAACAGTATAATAAAAATAACCAAAGCCTAGATAATTTAGCAAATTAATTTCACGATAATTCCATTTCCCACCCCCCAATATCTCTTTCATTCTGCTCTTGCCCATACTGGCTCTCGCAGACAGCCTTGCGGGCAGTAAGTATATGCACCATGAACACATTTAATTTTCCCTGTTAGTCCACAGCACGGCCAGAGGTGAGCTTTAATAAGGATCAATGGCACTTTATCTAGGACAGGACGCACTCCTGTGCATGCAAATCACAACACCAGCAATGGATTCAATTAAAAAAAAGAACCTCCAACCACCAGCACTGGAAATTCAATTAAAGGATTTATGCAAAGGTTCACTGGCTTTTTTGTGTTGCTGTTTCTGTTTATGTAATGAGCTTTTCATATCAAGAATCAATACGTAATCTGGAGTCAAGCCATGGGGAGGGTGCTGGGTTGCTTTCTCATATGCATATTGGATATAATTCAAGAACCGGGCATTTCAATAGAGCGGTTAGCAGAATACCTGACTTTATTACTCCATCCACCGAGCATCAACTAGAGTATCCTCACGCAGTGTTTTCTGGGGGGTTTTTTTACCTTGTTTTTTTTTCTTCTTGGAAGGTATTAGATGGCATGCTATATCCATATATGAAGTTTAACTGAAACATATTTTCAAGTGCAGCGATCCTCAGCAAAACCACTTATAAGAGTGCTCCTCACAATCAGCCAAGCAAAGAAGCAAAAAGGTTGGAGACCAAGCGGCAGTCCCAGTGTGCACCCCAAGGTGTGTGTTTTAGCCTAATGAAATGGGATCTCAATAGACAATAATCCTTGTAACAAGATTGAACAGGGACACCCATGTCAATATTAGCAAATGGGATTGCTAGCTTTTCATGTTTGTGCGCGCACACACACACACACACACACATAAACAAAACACAGGGGCACAGACCATCTGAATGCTCTCATACCTGCACGCCCATCTGTGTCAAAGTGCTTTCTCATTGCTTCTCCAACTATGTTTTAAGTGGAACACAAAAATAAGAGTGTTCTGGCTGGACCTTTAGACTGTGGGTGGGGACCCATAAAAATTTCCCACACCTACATGATTAGCAGACTTAAACCCCCCTGAAGTTCCTCAGAAGTTTTTGATTAATCTTCCAT
>VURO01036133.1:56247-67531 GCA_015108175.1 Pelvicachromis taeniatus
CACACACGCACACACACACACACACACACACACACACACACACACACACACACACACACACACACACACACACACACACACGTTCAGGTTCTGTTCTGGGCAGAGCGACAAGTGCTACAGCCTCCAAGGCCAGGTTATGCAATGTTCAGCTTAAGTGGAGGGAGTAGCTGGCCAAACTGAGCTCAAAGGGACCCTCAGGAAATTAACAGAATGTGACAGAATTTCAGTGAAGTCAGACAGAAGAATAAATGTTAAAGGCTAAACTAAAACAAAAGATTCCATCTGGAACGGCATTTGTTCTCTTTGCAGTGATGTACCCCTTTAATCACTTTTATTGTTTTAAATGAGTAGTAGTTATGTGCACACTTACTTAAATGAACCATTGGAAGACTAAACCTGGAGCCAAAAATACTCAAATACTCAGTTCCTCATTGGGAAAAGTTACTAGTGCTCAAAGAATATTCACAGACTCAGTTTGCATAACCTCCCAAACGTACATGTGGCTATTCAAGAAGGGTGTTGACAGAGTGTTTTTGTGCATCACACTTAAGGCCACAGGCAACAAGTGTGTAGTGAATGTGAGGTAGGACATGATTCCCAAGTGCGCACATAACTGATACAAGGGCACAGTGAGATTTTGTTCTGACAAAGTTCTGTGATCCTTCCTTCCATGAAAAGTGAGAGCAAGCTTTTTTCAGCTAACTGCACTCCAGCAAGAGGTCATAGAGTCAAATGGGTACCAGCCCGGTTATTAATGGGGGTGTGAAATATTCCTCATTGTGGGAAAGAATCACGAGTGTTCAAACAAATTCCAATTAAAATTACATGAAGAGAGTTTCAGTTTGTTTACAACTGTCATCAAAAGACAAACCTGCTGCACTAATGCAGAGGATGAAACTCATGAATAGTAAGCAGGTTAGTAGCAACAATATATACAATTCAGTTTTCTATTGCTAACTGTGAAAACAGAATGAATAGGACATATGCTCGTTATACACAAGTGGGCTAAGAAGATAAACACTTTTAGCCACCTAAGTCTGTCATAGCAAGAGTTGTTAGTTTCTATGTATAACTTTAAAGGAATAAACTGATGAAATAATTCACAGTCCAAGATGTCTCTTGGTTCTTGCCTTGTGGTTGCAAAATGTTCTGAGTTGACAAAACCATCTTGGTTTATATATTTGTACTTTTACATTGTGATACTAATCCCAGGGCAAGAGGGGGAGAAATGTATGGCCTAACTATTGTTTCTGACCATTGTCACTGACACTAAGGAAAAATAATGTAGGAGGGAAAATGAGCATGACTACAGCATACAAATACAAAGACATGTGCCACTGATAAGAAGGGCACATGCTTTTAGTGGTGCAGAGAGGTTGTCAGGCTAAGAAAGCCCACCACATAGTATGGGATACAGCCTATGTGACTTATATAGCTATAGCTCAGCTTTTGCTCAGAGAATGGTTGCACTAGAGTCAACACATACACACATACAAGTCACACATACACAAAAATACCAGCCTCAGTGTCACAGCTGGTAACTGTTTTCTTTAAATTTTGCAAATAATAGCTTTGACCTTTATTATTTATTTACTCTTATTCATTCATTCATTCATAGGTAAAAGTACAAACAGAAGAAATCTCACTCAAATTAGATCTGATTTATGTAAGGGAGTAATAATGAACATTAGAACTTATAACTACAGTAGTCTATTAATAATATTCTGATGACTTTTCTTTTTTTCTTTTCTTTACTAGATATCCATTATGTCAGAATATCACTGTCTCATTACACTGTTTTTGATAGAAATTAAAACAATCAGTCTAATAATAATAATGATTGGAATCATAATCGGGGATGGTAGCTTGTTATCTTTTACTTTATACCCGAACACAGCACAGCTGAAGACATCAGCACAAGATACCAGAATTTAGGAACTCAAAGTCCAACAGTCAGGGCACAGTATGAAAATTTAAGTTTCAGGTCTGTATTCATATACTGACAAAAACATAAGACCAAAAAAAAAGTTACAGATGCACAGCTACATACTTGTTTAACTCACAAATAAAGTGAGCTGAAGTGTAAAAGCAATTGATGTCTGTGTAGGGAGCTCTAGGCCTGCTCTGCCTGGCGCTCCGTCGGATCTACTGTGTTGCTTGACTGCGATCATGAAGAAGTATAAAACATGGATAATACAAGCTTTGCAGGCACATGAGTAGAGAAGAACCAGAGCCAGAGGGACTTAGCGTTGGCAGAGCATAGGGATGTTTTCACAGCACATTATGTTTGAGTAGACATCAAACATGTCACATGCTGCTCTTTGATTGTGTCTGGTAAAACTGCTTTCTGACAGGTGTTAGACGAGGTCCCTGGGTAGAAAGGCGAGCATGGTGTAAATACACACTCATAATGACACATCACGCACTTGGCAAATAAAGAGATGACAGAGACCTCCCTGATGGTGCTTGTGTTGAAGCAAAGTTTCTGAAAGCAACACAATTGATATGCCAGTTATACTGTAATCCGATAATTGCAGAAATACAAAACTGTCAAACTTTTAACGGCCACACTTGTTAACTGTCAAATTCCCTCGAGCTACAGCTTGCATCAAAATAAATGCAAACCCAAATACTTCTTATCATTTAGAACAGAAAAAAAAAAACACTTTCCTCTTTTGGGCAGGGAATAAATGTAAGAGCCAAAAACTATTTAATATCGATTTGAGCAGAATAAGTTTACATTTAACAGATGTCACAAAGACAGAAAAAATCCAGACTACATGCACTCAGTATTTTTAGTGTCTGTTATTATAGTTAACTCAGTTCAATATATCTGATCTCTCTGAGCCCGTTTCCATTCCCTCATCATCCCAGACCACAACGAAGTAGATATTAACCAATCTTCTAATTAACAGTAAAACCACAGTCTAGCGGCCACATGTAAAATCTCCTTAGAACCGATTCACCACCCCTAGTGTTCTGTGCGAGGAAGCTACCGCCTTTAATCGCATTGCCCCTTACGCTAGAATAACTGTGAGTACTTTCTTGGCAAAGACGTCCACAGCTCAAGGGTTACTGCATGGTCGATCCTCAAGCAAGGTCCTTTCTATTCTGATTCAATCAATCTTTATTCCATCCACTGCCAAAATCAATTGCACTCTGCCTGGGATGCCTGGTTAAAATGTGGGGAGGCATGAAGTCAAGCGGGGTACTCTATTCTATATCTAAATACTGAGAGGGTCCCCTCAGTCGGCATGCAGTGTATATGTAGGACCTATCAATTTCACTGATAATTTTGTACAGCACAAACACAAATAAGGCCATTGCTAATATTAAAATTAAAAAAAATAAACAGTGACACATAAAGTGCAGCTAGTTAGAACATTCTGATTACGAATGCCATACAAATGATAATCTAAAATATGATGAATATTTAAAGGTTAAACAGAACTTGTAGTAATGATTTGAAGTGTGTTATTAATCCAAATGAGTACTTTTAAACTCAGTGTGTCTGTCTTTAATTTAGCGTAAACACAGAACATAAAGCTTACAACCCCAACTCCCCAAAATTTGTGACAGTTTAAAATTGAAATGAAAACCGTATGCAACAAATTGCATTTCCCATAAACCCATATTCTATTCACAACAGACCATAAAAACATATCAGATGTTTAAACTGAGAAACTGTACAGTTAAGAAAAAATAAGATTCTGAATTTGATGGCAGTAACATAACTCATAATAGAGCTGTAGTTACGATTGTGTGACATCCCCTTCTCTTTTAGCAGCAGTCTAAAAGCCTCTTTTTTGCTAGTACCTACTCTTCTTGACTCAATTTCATTTTACTCTACTCTGATGTGGTCGTACCAACTAATGTGAGTGGAGTTGCTGGCAATGAGACCAATAAGTACCTGGTACCAAATACTACTTCCATAATGAAAAACCCTAAAAACAGAGTTGACTTGAACTACTAGCTACTAGTGGCACCGAGGAGACCAGATGCTGAACTTTTGGGAGAGAAATGCTGTCTCCTTATTGGGTGGGTATCTTTTGTCCAGCCTCCCCGGCCTCACCCCTAATGGCTAGTGGGGGGTGATTGCCCCTCCCGGATTCTGGTTCTGACAATTTTCTTCCTGTTAAAAGGGAGTTTTTCCTCACCAGT
This sequence comes from Pelvicachromis taeniatus, assembly GCA_015108175.1. Classification (NCBI taxonomy): domain Eukaryota; kingdom Metazoa; phylum Chordata; class Actinopteri; order Cichliformes; family Cichlidae; genus Pelvicachromis; species Pelvicachromis taeniatus. The sequence goes on from VURO01036133.1 coordinate 60,409, forward strand.
ATTGCCAAGTGCTTGCTCATAGAAGGTCATCTGTTTGTTGTGGGTTTTCTCTGTATTACTGTATGGTCTGAATTGAATTGAATCAGATTCAAAACAAGCTAATACTTTACATTAAATAGTAAAGGGTCTCAGTTTAAACATTTGGTATATTCTTTGTGTTATGTTGTGACTAAAATGTGTTGTTATTTCATTTAAATTTTAAATGGCATCACTTCTATAATATTTGTGTTGTCGTTAAGGCTGGTTCAAAACAGCTGCATTTAGCCTTTACTTAGAGTCGAATATGAACTGCTAATGCTAGCTTAATGTTAGATTAGCTTCCACCAAATTTTTGTCAATGGAATAGTTGTAGCAGATTAATTTAAAACTCAAAATTTTCCGCCCAAAAAATTGGAAAATGAAGCCATTACGAAAGTGCCTAAAAATCTTAAAGCCCCATAATGGCAATGGTTGTGGTTGCCAAAAGACTTCCTAGTTCTATAGAGATCTATAAGAAATTGCTTTTTTGAATTTACCTCTTACAACCCAATAGAAGATATGCTATCAGCACAAGAAATTGGTTTAATTTTTGGCTTACCAGAACCTAACTAAATGTCATATAGATATGTTCTCACATATTTGGGGTTGATCCTAAACCTTTAATGTATATTTGCTATTTTCTCAGCTTTTGGAAAACTATGACCATTTGAACAGTTGACTGCCCCTTACTTAGAAAGAGTAGAGCTTAACGTGATACTTTCATTCAGTTGACTCCCTCTGTCTAACTTCACAATACAAGAAAGGAAGACCGTCGCATCCCTGAGCAAAGACCACAACAACACCAAATTACCAGCTGGTGCACTGTAGTTTTAAACACAACAAATTATCATTGGACATATCATCGTTTATACCCAGGGGATGCTATACCCTGTATTTACAGACTTCCAAAGAGCCACAAAGATGTGGTCCCACTCAGACCTATTGTTACCAGCATAAACTCAGCCACTTACATCATTTCCAAACACCTTGCTACCATCCTAGCACCCGTAGGAGACACCCCACATCACATCAAAAACTCCACCCACTTCACCGACAAGGTCCGGTAACTTACCCTGGGTCCAAATGAAAGTATGGCGTCCTTTAATGTAGTCCCTCTCTCTTCACTTGCATACCTGCCACCGAGGCAGTGGAGACTGTCAGAAAACACTTAGAAGAAGACAGCTCCTTGGAAAACAGAACCAACTTCACCCCCAATCAGAATTGCAAACTGCTAGACCTCTGCCTTACCACCACATATTTTAAATACAACGACGGTTTTTACAGACAAAAACATGGATGTGCCATGGGCTCCACGGTGTCACCTATTGTAGCCAAGCTTTATATGGAGGAAGTGGAAAGAAAGGCTCTTGGCTCTTTGTAAGGGACAGTACCTAGCCACTAGTCCAGATATGTTGATGACGCCTGGGTCAAAATCAAAGCCCAACAAGTAGGATCCTTCACTACTCACATCAACTCTGTGGATAAAAACAAAATTCACCAGGGAAGACACAAAGGATAACAGTTTGCCATTCCTGGACTGTGCCGTGCGCATTGAAGAGAATGGAAACCTTAACATTGAAGTTTACCAGAAGCCCACACACACAGATCAGTACCTCCTCTTTGACTCCCACCACCCTCTGGAACACAAATTTGGAGTAATCAGAACCCTACAACACCGGGCAGAAAATGTTCCCTCTAAGCCTGAAGGGAAAAAGAGGGAACACACACACGTAAAGGAAGCTCCTAAAGAAGTCCAGACGCTTTTCTTTCCAAGCTCCTTAGACTACAATGACCTGGAAGACTGAGAACCTTCACAGATATTCAGTATACAGTTGAGTTGCATTTTATATTAACATGAATAATATTAAAATCAACATAGTTATATCAAGACATTTCATCCTTAATTGTTACAAAGATTAATACACAGTCTCTGCACGGTCAGTAGTTTGCAGATATAGTTCTAGACAGCTTATTTCCTCAAGTATTTCTTTTGGTAATCTTGTAGTTCCAACTTCCCCCAATCCACTGCCACCTACAGGCACCATGCAGCTGAAAAAACATGAGGCCTACCTAATGAATTCTTTAAGAGTGTATTCATGCTTTGACGCCCTGGGCTGTGAGATAAACATACAGCAGCAGCAGACCCTAAACCCCAGGCTGCAGACACTAGACCAAATCTGCAGCTACAGAGAAGAGGCTGAATAGTGTTTCTAACCAGCTCCATTGGTAGGTAAAATATAACCTTAATAATGTGCAACTAAAAAACACTAATCAAGTAAATAGCACTGTCATTTGCTGTGCTGTTATTTTTATTTCTTTTTAATCCAATCACTCAGAAAGAAAACATTCTATTGATTTTTATTTCAAATCCTTCATCTGGATTTTAAAAAAATGCAAGAACGAGTATGAGCACACAAGAATTCAAGCGCGAACAGCTAATTCACCATTACTGCTACTCACTGAACAGCGTAAACACGGGAAAGGGGGCAGTACCTAATGATTTGTCCAAAAAGTTGCTGAACAGAATAACAATTAGCAAAAATGTTAACAACAAAGATGTAAACTCGAGCAAGACAATCATTTTTTTTAAGATAGCAACAGATTTCCACATATTAAAAAAAGGATTCATTCAAATTGCTAAACAGAAAATATTAACTTCCCAAGGAACAAATAGTCAAAGGCTCAAACATTCAAGACCAATTTGACTTGTGAATTTATGCTTTTTCACATCATCTCAGTTCAAATTACTCTTTATCTTAAAGCTGAAATCCTTGGCAAAAACTGGATGAAGACAATTAATAACAATAAAACATTAATCCTTATAAAAATAAATCGGACCAGTGTTATATATTTATCCAAATTTCCATCATGTCCTTGAATCTTTTATCTTTATTTATATGAGGCATTTAACAATTGTAATATCACAGTTTTAAAGGTACAGAGATAAATAAATAAAAGCTGATACACAATAACAGCTAGCAAACATTTTTGAACATTCTAGGACAGAAATTCTGGGAAGATTTTCAGTAGAGTTGATTATTTCCCAGAAAACTGACAAATTTGACCTTGATCTTAAACACAATTTTGGATAAGACCCCTTAGGCTTCACTGTCTTCAAGTTATACTAAAATCTGACCAATACTGTAGGAGGAACAGTGATTCTTTGGAATTGTGGATGTACAAATGGATGGACACACTGGCATGAGTTCTTCAGTCAGATGGGCTGATAAAGATGTCAATCCAGCTGACATCCGCTGACCACTGGAAAGCAGTCAGCAGAGGCACCAACAGGTGAAAGCACAGCTGAAGTAGTTCAGGAGCTGAGTACTGGATCAGACCCATCACAAATTGTTGAGAATGGGACAGGAGAGACCAGAGTGCCAATTTAATTGTTGATGTAACAAGCATATATAAGAAATAAATCTTCCAAGTGAGAGCAGTTGCACAACTTGTCACAATCATCTGAAACAGTTCAAAAAGTTACGGGGAGGAGCGGTGGCAATTTTGCCAGAGTTCATAGGTAAAGTTAATATATATATTTTTAATTATTATTATTACCAAACACCGTGTACACAGACATCTCATTTGATTAACCATTATGGCCAAACATTGTTTAAAGCTTTTTGTGTTTTCTCCAGTATTTACAAGGAGTCATCACACTGTATTTTTCCTTAATCTTTCACCCATATGTTAACCACCATGATATGGAACTACTGTAGGAAATGTTATTTCCTATCACTAAACCAAAAGCAACCAAAATGTCTAGAGTGAATTAAGATTTGCTAAAGTTGATCAAACTGACTAGAGACTGAAAATCTTTTTTGAGACAAGATAATAACTGCCTCTGTATTTCGCTGCTTTTTAGCAACCATCCAATAGAGGAAAGGGGGGCAGACACAAGAGGCTATTGGCCCATATCCAACATAAACTGGGTCTTAGCACAGAGGTCTCTGCCAAAACACTCTTTCTTTGTGAAGGCAGAAAAAAGAGGGGATAGGAAGGGAGGAGGAAAGGAGACTTGATTAGGAAATCTTAATAAGACTATCCTGTCACATTGCATGGGTGTTTGGGCTGCGGTCCAAAGCATTACTGACACTACACTAAAGTAGCATGAAAAGGTGAGGATCATGCAGTTGCTCCAATAAATGAGTTCCTAGACCTCTATTTCTTACTTAGACTCTATATGAATAACACTATTATTGTGTAGGATAAAGTGCAGGTGCTTTACTGTGCAAAACTCCTATGAGTGAAATCGGCAGCGTAACTAGAGAGGCTGAATGCTATTAGGAACATTTTTATTGTAGTTAGTTCTCCCCAAAGGCCAGCACGACAGAGTGGATTTTGATGAATACAAAATGCAAAAGCATTTTCTTAAAATATATATTTTTTTATTGATGTCACAGAAGATGACTTAGTACGAACTTGAACAAACCAACAAGAAGAGTACAACATGCAAAATGGAATTTCAACAAAGTAAAACAAAATCAGGGTGCCACACGCTCAAACAATTACACAACTATTTAAAGTGTGTGCATTAAGATGGCTAATTTGGTCATTCTGATTTTCCTTTTCCTGAGACTAAAAGCAGAATGCCGAGGCCCATTTCTCAGATAAAATGCATGAGGGGAGTAAGCAGGCCAGCACAGGTTCACTGACAGCTGGGAATGATGAAGGCTAGGGTGTTGCCCCATAACTGTGAACCCTAAGACACCATGGTTTAAAAAAATGTTTCTGCTCTGTACAAGTTAGAAAGAAATTAAAGGCAAATATGTAACACATTTTAGCATAACTAGTACTAATTCATAAAAGAGCCATTGTTCAAAGTTGCTCCACTGCTACTTTGTATTATGACTATGTTGAGTAACAGATTGTTTTGACTGGGAATGGCAGCTCACTCTTAAAGCAAACTGTGAGATACTAGATAAACAAAGTTAAATGGAAAGGGATAAAAAGAGCGTAACTCAGACCATGGTAATTGCTCATTTGTAACCCAAAGCTTGGCTCCCCTGGTGGGTGCAATGGAGAAAGTGATGGGGTGTGCAAGCTGAACCCCAGTGTGATTGGGTGCTCTGAGCCAGTACACCCTCAGTTGGCTTGCAGTATGGCTTGCTGATTTGAATAGTGACCTTGAGGAGGAGACAGAGCTGTCTTTCGTTCCTAGAGTCCTTGTTAAACTATCTTTCCCTCCCACTGTCTAGGGAATCAGAGTCTTGCCAAACCACGGTCAACACAAGAGATTCAGAGGAATTACAAGCTGCCCAAACCAGAGCTGTTTTAATGAAAGAGAATAGTGTCCTTGCTCCTACTCCATCTTTACGCCTCCATCCCAGGTTATCCTGATCCAGCACTGTGTTTAACATCACAGAGCACGTTATAACAATCAGCAGCACACGCTCTTTTCTCAGATACTTAAGATGGACTTAAGGCGGTTGCCTAAGGTTCTTCCTCTTAGGAAAACAAAGTCCATCTCAAAATTTGGGATGGCACAGAGGTTCAAAGTCTACATAATGTGTAGTAAAGATTAGGAGAGTTTTAGAAGTTCAAAACCCAAAAAGGGATAAAAGTAAAGGCTATATACATTTTCCATTTAATTTTCTGCAAGATTTGAGTTCTTAGAAATTCTCAATCTTTCTGACTATTCACACTGAAAATGTTACTTTTGAGTCTTTTAGCCTTGACTGGATAAATCCTTGTTCTGAGCCAGCATTTCCTTAATTATAGACAATTACAAAATGCAGGCCTCCAAGGCACAAGGGAAACAGTGCATAAGTGAGGAAGAACAGCAACCTTCTGCCATAAGTCAGTAATGACGAGTACAGATAACTTATTCATGGAACAACCAGAAACACTGGAAAATATGGTCGCATAATGACAAAATAATCACAGGATGACAAAATAATAATAGGAATGAGAAATCACCCAGGACAGGCCCTAAACCCCCCTACATTTACCCCATCATATCTTTTAACATGTACACAGTGCTATAAGCACAAGGGGCAATTTCCACTGCTCTGGAGCACTGTCTGGGTTTACACGAGGATTAAGGCTTGGCTGTCGCATCAGAATCCAATGTGAGGCCTTCTATAACCAAAGTAATTAACAGCTCACTTTTAAGGCAAGCCTCTTTCATTTAGTGTCATATGGAGCTGCTTCTTCCCAGGAGTGAAGACCTTAACAAATGACTTTAATAGGCAGACCTTCATAATGTAAAACCATAGTCTTGTGGGACAGCTCACGGCTTTGACCACAGAGCAAATATGAGTAATTTGTATACACGTCTGCTGGGAGCCATAACAAGCGCAATGGAATTATTTTATGTAATTACTGAGGCAAATATCTTGGTAGAACACATGCAAGTCTATGTCATGCTAGCCTTAAAATGGACAGAACTATTGAGAAAAAGAGAGTCAGAGATTATGTGATCTATCCTTATGGCAGTTAGAGTACTCTGCTGTGAGGCTATGAAGCAATCACATAGGCTCTTCATATGCACCCAGCAAATTTACTCGCATGGAAAATTAAGCAGAGACGGCATTCTGTCGCCCTAAAGACTTTAAGATATATAGCTGCTTTTGTAATTATCACGGGTCAGGTCCTAAATTGAGATGTGTTCATATACCAGTGATTTTAGCGTAAATCTTCCTCTCTGTGTGGTGATTCTTTCAACAACCAACTTGTATGTGTGCCTGGCTTTTCATTCTACACACAGTGATATCTGTCTGTGTGCATTTATGTGCGCGTGCATATGTGTATGTGAGTGTGCATGCAGTGGGTGATATATGAGTTGCGATAGGATTGAGAGAGCTCTGTCGACAGCTGCTGGCTGCCATTCACACCTGAGAGGACCCATGTCCTGATGAGAATTAATGTACTCTGACATCCTTTGGGACTTTGGCAGCCCCCAGAGGGCCTAATGAAGAAATACAACCTTGCCAAGAGAGAGGGGGCATATCAAAAAGCTTCCTCAGGCCCCAAGAGAGGGCATATAGAGAGGGCATGGACAGACGGAGGAGACATAGAGCAAGGATATTTGGAGTGAGAATAGAAGATAAATTGCTCTTGAGCTTATATACTTATTTATCCTTTTTTTTTTTTTTTTTTTTCT
>VURO01036133.1:67551-80109 GCA_015108175.1 Pelvicachromis taeniatus
TTTTTTTAGTCAGATGCAGGATAACATGCAGATAGTTAACATTATGCTGAGCCATTTTACTCCATTAAAGAATGAACATATGTTGGAAAACTAACCCCATTTAAAACCCAATAATCAATCATTTTTGCTTATTATTATTTTGGAAATACTGACAAGATTTACTAAGAAATACTAAGACAATGACCTGCAGGTTACATTTTTTGACCTCCTATCAAGCCAGTATGGGAAAGGGGCTTGACCTCTTTGGGTCATGTTTGTCTCAGAAACAGGTCATGTTTATCTCTCTTTTTTTTTTCTTTAATGACCTGCCTTTGGGATTAAAGCACTGGTCATTATGCAAAATATATTTGGGTCCCTCGTAAACTACCATCCAATTAAAATACTGTCTTTAAATTCAGAGTAATGTGTGCATGTCTGAAGGGACAGATGGTAAAGCATAATGGTATATTTTCCCACACAAGCCAGCCCAGCTAGCCCATAGACCACAAAGTCTGAGTAAGAGGTACAAAAAAGTATTACAGTTCTTCAATCTCAGCCCTTACCCTTTCTAAAGCCCTCATTTGCTCATCACTTTTCTTCTACCACATCCTTCCCTAAATCAGTCTCCCTGAAACAAAAAAGAGCACATTAGATTTCCATTGCACTGCCACCCTTGGAACAAGGGGTGACTTTTAGCAGCAAGACAGAGTATTTCTAATTGTAGAGGAGAATTAGAAATTCTGAAATAACGACTCAATATGAAAGTCTGACTTCTAAGATGAGAAATGAAAGCACAGTAAATCACTATATCAGTTCAGTATATCAGAAAGCAAACCTCTTATTTCCAACATTGGAATACGCCCCTATATACATACTAGTATCTTGGATTAGTTGACACAGGTGAAGTACTCTGAGAAATATAAAAAACGGGCCAAGAAAGGTCCACCAGTCTTTGGTTCGCCTCATGATGTTGAATAGCCATCCACAAACCACCAGGAAACAGTGGTAAGAAGTGACCTAGACAGAATTCCATGCGTGTGACCATGTGACGTCAGCGCAACCGACATCTATCATTAGCACATCCACAAACTCTGTCCATACAGCCTTATGTTCATTCAAGCAATGCGGGAGAATTCCCTGTGATGAAGCCAATGAAGCCAGCTGAGGCTGTCAAAGTGACCACATTCCATCTTTTCACTGTGGCACAACAGCTAAGTTGAAGTTCATCAAAACTGCTTTTTAACAGCTGTTCAGTAGTCACTCAGCAACACTCGTTGCCAGGTTTTCCTTCTCTGAATTCGACTCTGCCACTAATCCCTGAAAATTACAGTGTAACTGCATCCATGGAAAATCATTTTGGCCACTCGGGTCATCCCGTTCACTCAAAATGAAAAAGTCTTGAAATACATCTATTTTTAATGAACCAATGGAAGAATGTATTATATTTCCACACCAGGGTTTATTTCTCTGCTGCCAATAATTATGTCCAAATAAATTATATACTTTTCAAAAGGGACACTTTATCTGATACATTTTAAAGAGCAGTATCCCACAGTCACTGGTGACCCTTTCAAATACCCTGACACTTTTTGAATTACAGGACTTTAAAAACAACCTTTAAAAACATGTTTGCTTTTCTACTCAAAGTACATCAGTTTCATTTGTGTTTCTAGGTGCACCTAAAACCCTGACAAGGAAAAGGAGGTGATTTCTTCTTAAGCTCCAATGTTTGGATAAAAACTGCCGTTTCATACTCCATTAAAATTTCCTCCACATTTCTGTCAAAACAGTCACTTCAAAGTTCCTGTCAAACACATATGCAGATGAGAAACACTCTTATCCAGTCATCCTGTAGGCAAACATTACTTTCAGCTGAGCAAACAGTCCCAGACAGAACATGCTATACATTAAAGAAGCCTCTGGTTTTCTTTCTACATACTAGACCAACACTATATAGCACTAATTCATGTACTGTGCTCTTTCCATTTTGGAGCCTTCAGCCTTATTCTAACCATACTTTTTGAACAATGAAGTACACATTTTCAGTCTTTTCTTAAGTCCTCTGTGCCTAATGACTGTTAATATCAGCTTCATCTGGAAATCATCCTATATAATCAACAATACACTACTAAAAATGAACTGTTTAATACCCATGGTGAGTTTATTTGGGGAGGTTTGTTTTTAAAGGCAACACTACTTTGTATTCTAATAAATGCCATATATTGACTTGAGTAGAGTGTTTTTAGGGGATGCATTACAAGAATTATATAGTGCAGTCAAACATGGCATCTACTCACTTTAATATGCATAAAGCCCAAATTTCTAGTTTCCACCGGACATACTCATTAGAGGTTACCCTAGTGTAGCCACATGCAAAGATCAGGCCAAAAGTTTTTTATATTATATGCTGTCACAAAAAAAAAAAAGAATCAGCTTGTTAGAGCTCTGGGAAAGTTGTATGTTTCTTATATTAATCTGGATGTATCAGAGAAATGGTTTTTGAGAAGCAGGAGAGTTTTTTCATTGCAACTCCATGACTGGCCACTGGGACACATTTGCAACAAGACTAAGTGATTGCAGTGTAACCAACTCTTTTAATGCATCCATGCCATTTTCAGATGGTCCTTTATCACAGTCTTAACATTTGCATTGCTTATCTACTGTTTGTGTTTTTTGCTGTTGTTTTTCTTCCTCCATCTTTTGTTTTCTAGCTTAATTGCAGCTTATTGTGATTTATGCACCAGTCTTTGCATGGATTTGGAAACTGGGGAAATTAATAAAGGAGTTTTTGCTGCCTCTTTCTCTCTCTCTCATTAAAAGTGAGAGACAACAAATCTTAATCAAGGTTTGGTCTTAATTGGTTTAAGTGCAGGTTTATGGAATAGCCAATGATCCTCTAGACACCAGTTTATTGCATTTATTTTGCAGCTGTGGGTCAGGTGAACTGTGACCCTGGATCTTTGCATGATAATAGTGAAACCAGACCTTTGGCCCGTCTCCATATTAAAGTTCTCAAATTGGTCACAATGGCCATGTAAACTATTCGCTGTAGCCATAATTGCTGAAATATTTTAAGCCTGTCTTCTAAAATGACAGAGAGAGGGAAGACAGGCTTTTCCTTAAAAAAAAAAAAAAGGCATCAAAACACACTAAAGAATCTATAGTATATTTTTAATGATGCCCCTCCCCTTTACTACGTTTACAATGCGGTATAATCTTACAAGAATAATCTGAAAGAACATCTAATAATACCCATTATTCTGTATTAAAATGAATACTGCATATTAAGTACTGGTATTACGATTACCACTGATGACGTTCATAATCCAGTTAGAGATTATTTTTAAAAGAAGCAAGACTAAGTCTGACTATGAAGACGTATTGAATAAGATTCTGTGGAATGGTGCTTGCAATCGTGAAAGTGGGTCTTGGAGAATTATGGCTTTAGCTAGCCTGTAGTTTATGTGCACTCTGGGTAAAATGCAGAGCACTTTGAGAACATTTATCATAAAACACAGGGAAGGGACCGGGATGTAAAATGGCTGCTGTGCTCTGCCTTAGTATCTGCAATCTGATATAAACTCTCCAGATAAATAATGTATGACTCCACTGTTGATAAAATGTCAGAGTGCCTTTTATTTCTTGTTCTGACAATTATAATGCTTTGTAAGGTCTCTCTCTCTCTCTGTTTTTTGTTTTGTTTTGTTTTCCCAAATGTGGACACTATTTCTCTTTTATTATACATAGAGCCAGACATTGCGATTCTATATGGCCTTGTTTTAGCTTTACTATACCTAAGATATTTACCATCAAGTAACCTGTGTAATCGCCAAAGAAATATAACAAGGAAAATAAGAAGACCTATCATGTAGCTCATATCTAGTTCATTTATTTACTTTCACACATAGAAAGGCATCAAATAGCTAATATTTCTAACCCTCACCTTTTTAAAATTATGACAAATTGTACCTATAAAAACTATTTTCCTATATGGGAGGAAATTGCATTGGATAAACTGATAATTTCTTGCTTCAGTCGAGAAACTCCCTGATGTAAAGATTCCATCCACAATAACACAGGACACAGAAAAAGTGATTTTTTTTTCAGTCAGCTCAACTTTTCAATTAATCAACTAATTGTCTAAGTGCAAAATAAAATTGTTACTCTTCACACTTTTACTTTTGCTTGTGTAGTTTCCCAAAGACATAAATAAAACCTACATCTACTCTCTCCAAAGGACACAGGCTGTGGGGACTCCATGCACATTGGCAGCATTTAGCAAGTGACAAATGGAGTTTCCCAGGCTGAACCAGCCCAGAAGGCTCACTCAGATGGGTTGATGAATGTAGAAGTGAGGCCCAACAGGCAGGTTTATTTCTATTACATCTGTCACCGCACCTTTGCAATGTCTCCGCACCAAACCCAAATGCACAGTATATACTCCACCAAGAGGAGGGAGTAATCCTGAATTACAAAGAAGGATGTATTACTGTTTTTGTTTTGTACACAATTGGCAAACATTAAGCATTTCAAAATAACAGTATGTATTGAAAAGATTTAACAGTATGCTTTGTATCAAAATGTTGCAACGTATTTACACTCACCACTTCATTAGTTACATCCTGTGAGCACTGGATTGAACCCCTTTTGCATGCAGAACTGCATTAATTCTTGGTGACACAGACTCAACAAAGAGCTGGAAACATTCCTCAGAAATTTGACATATACTGGCATAGCTTCGCACGATTACTGCAGATTTGTCAGTGACAGATCCTTGATGTGAATCTCCTTTTCCACCATATTCCAAAAGTCCTTGAGATCTGGTGACTGCGGATGCCATTTGAGTATAGTGAACTCATTGCCACATTCAAGAAACCAGTTGGAAATGAGTTTAGATTTGTTACATGACGCATTATTCCTAAATGATGTGTAGCTGTTACAAAGGGACCCAAAGTGCACCAAGAAAATATCCCCACACTATTATACCGCTACCAGCCTTATTCAATGATTCATGGACAAGATGGAATCATGTTTTCAATCAAATTCTGACCTTGCCTTTCAAATCTAGACTCATTACACCAGACGACATTTTTCCAATCTCTTATTGTCTAATTTTGTTGAACTTGTGTACACTGTAGCCTCAGTTTCCTGTTCTTAGCTGGTACGAGTGGAACCCAGTTTCTTCTGCTGCTGCTGAAGCCCATCTAGTTCAAGGTTTGGGTGTTGTGAATTCAAAGATACTCTTTTGGAAATTCTAGTTTTAACAAGTGGCTGTTTGAGTTACTGGGTGAACCCTGAAGTCGTCACCAACTGCTTACTCTAAGGGAATTGTTGAATATCATATACAATATTTATGAGCCAATGACCCTATATGAAATGCATGGGCTTAAATTGTGATTTAGTATAATATAAATGAAAAAGTGAATCAAAGCAAATCAGAAAATAACTAAATAATCAAAACAATACTATGAAGAGCAAACTTTTAAGGAATGGCAAAACATCAACAATTATATCACTGCCTTTCTCTCTAGGAGAAAAAAAACCACATGATTGCAGGGGAAACACTTTATTTGGCTGTACACAGCATACTTTATCTATCTGACAGAGGATGTGAAACCACAGAAAAGGAAAGTGGAGAAAAGGGAGAAATATTCTTTTTAAGAAAATGATTCATGAGCTTCTGGCTGTGCAATTCATGAGTCAACAATGTACCGTGGGTGTCTTTGGGGGTGTGTTCAGGGAGGGTGTGTATCAATAGGTAATAAATCTCCACACATTCCCAGGATGGGGACAGCCTCACAGGTGTCTTACTGTAAACACAGCAGCTTCAGCAGCACACACAGGTCATGAAGATATTGTGACTCTACAGACCACAGGTCAGCTTAGAGATGACTGAGGTGGTATTAGAGTGAAACAATAAAAAGTGCATTTAGACTGTAATAAATTAGAACTTAGCTGTAGTACCAATTTATGGTGTGATTTTTTAATATTAGACATCCAGCTTTTAAAACAAACAAACAAACAAACAAAAGCAAAATCAGGCTGTACTCTAGATAATGTACTAATAGTATGGTGAACTTTAGAAAAAATGAAATAAAAAAAGAAAATAAATAAACAAAAATCAGCCACTAACAAGAATTAGAAGCTCTTTCTCATTTCAACAATGATATCATACTCTTTTGAGCCATTTGCTCCTGTTTCACGTTGAAGAAAGCACCGATTAGCCCAAAAAAGCAACCCTAAATTAGATTATTAATAATTTGAATTTCTCTGCCTGTGACATCTTAAACTCATCTTTCTATTATGTCATTTCTGTTTCATTCCAGCCAGAGGAGGTTTTACTCTCCAGTTCACTTGGAGTTCAAATGGAGCATCAGGGATTGCTCACCCTGTCTGTGTCTGTGAGGTGTCTTGTAAGTAGCAGCCAGGGAGGAATCCTTTCAATTAGAGTGATTTATGAGAGAACTTATTGAGCTTATTACGCATGGTCTTAGACTGGGAATTTTCTGCACTGTACAGAGGGTCATTTGCGTGTTGATTAGATGAAGAATTGGAAGCATTGGAATAGTATCAAATCTCATCCTGACTGTCATCAATCAACAATAACTTGCACTCCATTAGTCTTAATGAAGTCCATCTACCTAACAATTTCCTCCCCGTTTTCCGTTGCATGACTCTAACAAAACTGATGAAAAATATTTTCAGAAACAGTGGTTTTAGGTTTTGTTGCTTTGTAAAAGGTAGAAATTATAAAGCTCTATCCGCTTCCTTTAGATCTGCAAATAATGCATATTTTTGCAATTTCATAGACAACCTGCTTTCTCCCAGGATAGTCTAATGGTGGCACTAATAATGTTATCTTAAAATGTATCTGCGCTGCAAAGTAAGCTTTAAAATTTCAAATAATTATGTAGGCCTCATTATGCAATTCAGCAAAGACCTTTAACTGTAATGCTCGAACTTTGTAAAGATAAAAAAATAAATCTTCAACTGTTCAGCATAGTTAAAGGGGTATAAACAAATGTAATTTTTCCCCCGTTTAGCACAAAATGAAACTGGAGAATGGTTTTAATGGCAACTGTGTAATTTTGAAATTCAGCAGAAAGGTACTGTTAACACCGTGAGTTACACTATCATCAAGGTTTCACTGAAAATTGGCATAGATGTCTGTCCATTTGAAACTTGAGAAGACGCGGCACACAAATATGTCTTTTGGCACCAAAGCAGTACGGTTACTGTACAGCCAGCAGTGGTACTTTTGACTCCACTGGTGCCACTTATATTGTTATGAGGTGTACTATGGGATAAGGTTTAAAAATTGATGGATTTATGTGTGGCCAAAGCCACACAGTAAGGAACAATGGTGGGATCTCTAGTGGTGTGTAGACTAGAGATGTTCATTGATGAGAAACACCGACAGCTCACACTCATCTGCATTTAATAGAATTTGTTAAGCAGGCATGCGATGCCATTGGAGATAAAAATAAATTCCATCTGACATCTTTCATTGAGATTGTTGTTTAGAGATACAGAGTCTATGCTCTTGTACTTTTCACAAAAGAATTACTTCATTTCTTGTCTACATGGATGAGCTGCCCAATTTTACGCCAGCCTTTGAAGGTAATTTTACATAGACCTCTCTGATTTCAACGTGGTATGCATTATTTACAGAGAAAAGGGGGCTGGGTGGGTCTATCAAAATATTACTGCCCCAGGTAATTATCCAGAAGTCTTAGTCCAGCCCCATTGATGAAATGTGCTCATGTTTATGCACATGAAGGGGATTACAGTCCAACCTCTATTTCACTTCCTCACTGTGTAATTATAAACGGATTAGACTACATTCAAAATGCAAAGGCACTTCTTATTTTACACTATATCCTCTTCTACATATTATTGCCCATGTGTATGTATGGGCTAGTCTTATCTCTTATTGTTTCATTTGGGAAAAAAAAAAATTAAAAAGGTGAGGTGAAGAAAGAAAAATCATAAAATGACAATACTTTCTGTTTCAAATCCGTGAAGCTTCAATATGTTAAAGTCATAATAGGCTAGAGGAAAGAAGTGAATTAATTAGCCTGGCAAAGAGACAGGATTCTTGTATTGACCCTCAGTGGTTTTCTGTGGTCCCCACTGCCTCTTTGCTAGGCACACCATCAGCAGTGCCACTAATTAAGTTATGCCATGTTAAATGTTAAAAGTCTGTCCTGTGTTCAGGCAAAAAAACAATTTAAGAGTAGAAATGACATTTTTGTCACACCTTAGCTATTCATTTAAATTTTATTTTGTCAGTTTCATTTCAACTTATGTGTGTTGAGTAAACTAAAGTCATTTTTATCAAATAAAAACATACATTTAGCATAATTATGTATATTATGTTTTTGTTTGCAATAAAAATCCACACAGAAAGGTGACCTTACAGTTTTGATGACAGGTACATAAAGTAAGATACGATTAGAAAAAAAGAAGAACTATTTTCAAAGACAGAAATACTCATGTGCAGGCTACATTATACATATTGTATTTGTATATAGAAAGCAGTGCATTTGTGTATGTAACATGCATGCTGTTTATGTCTTTATACAGCAATTCTGTCAAAAAATATTACAAGTAAACATAAATTATTAAAGCATATTACACAATTAAAAATTGATTTAAAAAAAAGGAAAAGTCAAACAAAAAGTGAAAACAGAAGTTTTGTTAATACGCATCAGGCCCAAGTATCAGTTCCATGGTTCTTTCCTTTAATCAGAGAGATGTCCCGCTGCACAATTCTGTAATGCTTGCAGACGGGCAATATTACAGCTAAGGGAGCCTTCAGGCACATTAGTGAAGTAGAGGTTTAGAGAGTAAGCCCCAGTCATTCCTACAATAAGGAAGAGTCACACCAGAGACAGAAACAATAACTGTACCTCCTCAGCAATGGTGCCCTCATGCACCAAATGCTGAAAAATGACAGGAGGTGACGTTCCCTGCTGCATTACTTTTGAGTTACTGAGGTGATTTGCAATTCAAAGAGTCTGAGGAGTGCTGACCACCACACTAACTCCTCCACGGCCCCACTGAGGCAAATAAGACCTGGGGCAATTTGCAGCTTCTTTTGCTGGGAAACACACTTTTAGGCCAAGTCATGTAAAATAAAAATATGATAAATACCAAAACTAATGAGGCCAAATTTTGTTTTCTGAACTAAAAATAGAGGCGGCGTTAGGAGTTAACTTTGTGTCAAGGCTACCTTTTCTTGGAGCAACAGGGATGGCCTTGACAGTGTTGCAAAGTAGCTTACATGTTCCTCTTGTAAATTAATGTTTTGCATATCTGCTTAACTTGTGAAATCACCAGTAAAGTGTTACTTATGAAAATTGTATACAATGTTTAAATTTGCATTTGTTTGAAAAAAAAGTCAAATTCTAAAAAGTAAACTTTTGATTAGATATTTATTTGATTGTTTTTATTTATTTATTTATTTTGGAAGGAGCAAACACTTATTTGAGGATTTTAGCTATGACTGCCACAACCTCAAACATTTTTACCTGAACTATTAATCATGGTATGTGACTTTTGTGGAACCATATGGAGGAGCAGCATGTGAAGAATACCAAACTTGCTGATCCTCTGTAACAGGGCCCAATTAATCCTACCGGCTGCATCAACCACATCAGGTCTGTAGTGTGCAGCACTCTAGCTCAAGAGAAATACGAGTACTGTATTTCTTCCAGCAGCCTGTCCAGTCAGAAACAGGAAAACTCAAAGCACTTGTGATTAATGATGGAGAGTTAAACTACTACAGATGATTTAGAATGACTTGAGAAAGGGAGGTAGGGTGGCAGTGAATATTTTCCTGACATCGAAAGGCTCTTTGCATTCCATTTTTTGTGTGCGTATGTCCAGCACATTGGGGAAAACAAAGGAGGCAGAGCAAAAGTTAGACATTAGTGTTTTAGAGGAAATGCAGCTTATAAAGCATTTCAAAAACACACAGACATCAAGCTGGTGTATTGGCAAATGTGTAAACTGCTTTTTCTACATATGAAAGTTGTTGAATGTGTTTCTCTTTAAGTCTGATGTGACCTAAAGGGAAAGTTAAAATTATATAGCTATAGAAAGTTAGCTGAAACAGTTGATATTGTTTCCAGGCAGAAAACAAAAGTGAGTGTGTGTAATAGTACAGATGCAAGAACCTGTACAGTCAATTGATTAATAGACTGATTGACCTTTGCAGTGTGAGAAGGCAAAAGCCACTTTCTCATGCAAAAGAATCAATTGGGGCTACAATAAAAATCTATGGCCACTAATCAGATATTGGTGGGCTCAAGGAGAAGAACCATTTTATAAATCACATGTTTGTTAAAAAAAAAGAAGAAGAAAACAATTATTCTTATTGCATAAAGTGCTTTTGCAAGTGGTATTGTGTCTCAGCTATTGTTAATTTCTCATTTTCTCTGAGCTTCCATCATTTTCATGTAAATGCTGAGAGACTTTTCTTCATGTCACATGACATGAGCAGAGTAGCAGCAGAATATAGCAGGCTAAATTTTGTAGTTTGTATTAATTATTACCGTACTGGGGTTATTAACTATTTTATGATAGGTGTATTCACATCCTGTTTTATTAAATCTTCAGCATTAACAAAAAATTGAGATCATTTAGTGTACATGTGGGGTTAATTGTGTATTCTTTATTTCATAAGCTATGAAAACATGTTCATATTTTTTTTCTCCCCATTCTTTTTTTATTATATTAGGGGTGGAAAAGATTAAAATCTTGGAAAAACTGGAAAACCTCAACCACAACGCGTGAACAGAGTCTGAGCAGATTTAAAGATACTATGCTGTGGGTCACTAAATAAGACTTTACATTAAAATATTTAAATTAAAAAAACAATTTGGCCAGTTTTCTGTGTTCAGGATTATTTCGATTGTTGTATTTTTTTGTTCCTGACAAAAAATGCAACACATTGTGTTGAAATGCAACTTTAGTTTAACACTCAACTGTCCCTTAAGGTTGGCCAGTCAATTTTGCCACGGGACCACAATGCCGAACTCAGCTCCTCTCAGTAATAGTCTCACTTTGTAAACTTTAGCACTCCATAGCAGTCATGGTTTTTCATGTGGTCCCTTCAGAAAACTGAATACACACCTTAGCATTATAATCCATTGATTGGCACAACCCTAGTTATCCACAGCCCTTACAGGGTCTAGAAGAAACCTCCTCAGCCCTTATGCAGCTGCAGGTCCATCGGCTCCAGGCCGTTCCATGTTTGCAAAATGGTGAAGCTGATAACTGTAAGGACATGGAAACTGGTGTCAACACTGGGCATGGTGTTGAGGCTTGGGAGCCTCACAGGTGGATGTTAAATCTGTCACCTAATCTACGAGGAAAAGTATTTTTTGACTTATTAGTGTAATCCTCAGCAGACTGGCAATCAAGTGATTTTTTTATCTTTAAAAATAATATCATCATTATTGCATTTGATCAAATTTAATCTGCCTCGCTTCACTTTCAATTCAGTACATCTACATACAACTGACACTTATACGCACACGCTCATTTTATTCTAACACATATAAACGAAATGAATGTGTGCTTGGGTAGCTACATTCACCCGTCATAATCAAAATGAGGAAAAACAGGCTATTTTAACATTTCGGTTAATTTGGTGTGAATTTTAATGGGATACGAATTCATTTGTTTAACTCATCTCCTCAATAACCAATCTTGCACCAATTATTTTAAGCTGAATCTTTCATCATGGTATATAAATGTGACCTTCTTCCTGTTGGTATTTCTCATCGTGATTGAACTGAGAAAGTGTTGCTGTGTTTTGTTTGGGCCACAAAGTTTATAGGGGGTGGAAAGTGCTACCTAAACAAGCGCATGTTGCCCACTTCCTTCCGCACCCCAGCAGCAATGGTGTAAGTTATTGTCAGTCTCACAGCGAGACAAACTATAGAAAAGATCACTCAACCACAAACATCATAAACCTGCTCCAACCTACAACCCAAAGGTCTAGTAGTCTACACAAGACAACACTTTTAGTGCTAATACTCCTTTTTTTTTAAGTCTTCCCTATTTCCCAAGTATGTTTGGTGGGACCAAGATAAAAAAATTCGTCCCACCTTCCATAAGGCCAAGGTGAAGCCAGTCAAGAGATGCCCATTGCAACGTCCAACGTGCCCAACTCAGCTGTGTCAGCAACTCAGCTGCCATGTTTGTGTGGGTTCTTTGCCCAAAAACATGCACCCCGGTGGGTGCAATTCAGGCTTGATGGGTGCAACTCTGAATTGGACAAGTGGAAAAAAATAGATGGATGGATGAATTTAAAGTATACACGCAAAAAATCACCATATCTCAAAATGTTAAAAATGACAATAATGTTGTATCACGATTGAAGTATTGTGATAATATCGTTTATCATATTGTTTAGTGTTTAACATTTAACAATATTCTAGACACAATTTAAATTAAATATGCAGCTCAAATAATTTTATACAATAATAATAATTTTAGCAATCAGGCAATGTTGTATTGTAAATGGTCTAGCAGTCCTTAAGTGTACTAGTTTAAGAGTGGGTGTGT